>JANIVK010000039.1:0-62971 GCA_030555795.1 Entelexis sorbosivorans | reverse complement strand
GCCAACGGTGTCGCCGCTGGAGTCGCCGCTCAGCTCGCCGCACTTTTACTACGGCCAGTACGCGCCGCTCGTCGCGTCGCGCCCGGCCGATGCATCGCCGCCGGGCATGTACGCCAGCACGCAGCTGGCGCAGGCGTCACCGCCGCAGGTTGTCGCGGCGAACGCCGCGCCGCCGGGGGCCACGTCGCCGTACTACGCGCGGCAGTCGCGCCGCATGCGCCGCAAGTCGCACGAGGACGTCGCCTACGCCATGAACTACCCCAGCCATGCCGTCCCGGAGCACATGTACGTGGCGACGGGCCCGCCAAACGCGAGCTGGCGCGCCATGCCGCCGAAGCCGGACGAGATCCGCATGCGCCGGTACGCGACGGGCGTCGACGACCGCAACTTCTTCACCGTGCTCGAGTACAAGATCAACGACCAGCCCATCATCTGGGACTACTATACGGGCTACGTGCACCTCACGGGCATCTGGAAGGCCATCGGCCACGCGAAGGCCGACATTGTGAAGCTGCTCGACAACTCGCCCGAGCTCGAGCCGATCATCAAGCGTGTGCGCGGCGGCTTCCTCAAGATCCAGGGCACCTGGGTGCCCTACGACGTCGCGCACCGCCTCGCGAAGCACATCTGCTACTACGTGCGCTACGCGCTGGTGCCCATGTTTGGCCCGCAGTTTCCGGACGAGTGCACGAAGCCGGACGAGCCCGGCTTTGGCGAGCTGCATCTGAACCAGCCGTACGCGCACCTCGTGCACGCGGCGCCGGCGTCGCGCCCAAAGCACGCCGCCGCCGCCGCCGCCGCCTTGTTTGCGATTGCCCCGGCCACGGCCCCGGCCCCGGCGCAGGCCCCGGCGCAGGCCCCGTCCGTTGCACCGGCACGCGCCGATGCGCCGCCAGCGAGCACGAGCATCGCCAGCTCCACATCGAGCGTGGCGAGCGGGACCCCACAGGAGCACGCGAAGCACCGCTCGCCGCCATTGCATACGCATTCGTCTTCATTTTCGCACAAACCCACGCAGCTGCAGCGGCCGCTACTCGGCTCAGGCCGCCACACGCACCACCACTCAGAGAGCCACGCCATGCGCCCGCGTCGCGAGTCGGGCGGCCGGCCGCGCGCGTCGTCCGGCCCGCACCAGCGCTCTGATTCGTTCAACTCCATACGCCGCGCCATCGAGAGCCAGCGCGTGAGGGTCGACACGAGCGTCGAGACGGGCTCGCAGAGCCTTGTCATCGACGCTGTGGACGAGGAGACTTACGACGAAAACGTGTTTGACGACGACGAACCCGTCGGCTCGATCTCGCCGCCGCCCATGCCGCGCAAGCTCTCGTTCCGCGACGAGCAGCGCGTGAGCGAGTCGCCGTCCGAGTTCGTCGAGATGCTGAAGGCGACGCGCTCGCTGCAGCAGATGTCGGCCGGGCGGCGCTTGTCCGAGCACTGGAACCGCACGGGCGGCGGCTTCGAGTGCGCGGGCAGACAGTTTCGCTGGGACGGCAGCGACCACCTCGAGGTCATTATGGACAGCCCAAAGCTTGCTACGCAGGACATGGCCGATGCACACGCCAAGAAGCGCGAGCTCACGCCGCCATCGCAGCCAGACAAGTCGCCTTCGCACAAGCCGCAACCGGACTCGTCGGAGCGACGGCTTCCCTCGCTAGCAAAGATTTTGAACACGAACTAATTGTTGATCCATTCTTTTTGACTTTCTCTGGCTACCTAGGTATTTATTCATTTCTAAGTGTTTACTTCGTTCCTTGTGGGCGCCGGCGTTGCCGGCATGTATTGCAAGGGCATGTATTGCAAGGCATGCTTTTTGGCCATTTCGCGCGCGTGCTGGCGCATCCTTGTCTGCATTTTAGAAGAATATGCATCGCACGCACGTCGTGCAAAGTAAGTGAATATGTGCGTGCGTCTATGTACATCTATTTCTTGCTCGAGCCCTCCTCGGCCGTGTCGAGCTGCTCGGCGACCTGGGCCTGCAGCTCTGGGTCGCTCGCAAATCGCGGGTCCTTCAGAATCTCCAGCACCGCCTGGGCAACTTCGCCGCCCGGGCTTTCGAGGTCCACCTTGTTGATAGCCAGCGGGTTCTCGGCGTCCGACTGCGTGCTTACCTCCATCGACTCAACGGCGTCTAGCGACTCGGACGTGAAGGTCTTGGCCTTTACGCCGACGCCGGGCATGAGGTGCTTGTTCGCCACGGCGAGGAAGATCTGCACGTTGTCGGGGTTCGCGTCAAACAGCTTGATCTGCCTCTGGTACGTCACGCGCTCGAAGTTTTCCTTCGACTTTGCGTGCACAAACGGCGACTTGATGACCGTCCACCGCTTCGTTTTGCGCGGCAGCGGCGTCGGCCCGCGCGCGGGGATCCCGAGATAGAACGCGACGCGCAGCAGAAAGTCCGCAAAGAAGTCTATGTCTTTCGTGCCCATGAAACTCGACACCGTGACGTCGGCAACGAGGTCGCCATACTTGACCGGGAGCTTGATCGGCGCGTAGCCCGTGAGCTCCACGTTCAGCGGAATGGGCCGTTGCGTGATGCGATTCGGCTCGAGATCAGACTTCGCATGCAATGCTGGCTGCGCATCACCGCCAAAGGGCTGGGCAGAGGACGCTGAGTACGCCCTCAGCATGCCCCTGCAAAGCCCACCGCGCGTCGCCGCAGAAGCGAAGCACGAACGCAGCATCACTTCGCTACAAAATCTTCAAAACCAAATAATTAGCCAAACGCACTCTGTCTCCTCCTGACCCTATTACTCGCCGTATCGTGTGTCGCGATTACGATTATTCTTGGTACCTTCGTGACATGCACGCACGCGCACACACCCACACACACACACACACACGTATACTACTACTACACACACATTACATACCGCGCGGGTGCTCAAAAAAAACAACAATAACAACACATAATCAGGGATGTGTATAATATGCAGCGTCGTCGCTTGTGGCAGCCAGGACAATAGTGAGGTTGTCATTACATTAAATACTTTTTTGAAAAATAGAGGAGCCCTGGTCGGCTCAGCCGGACCAGGCGGGGCGCCGCAATTGGTAGGCGCTCATGCTTAATGAGTTTGAATTCGGGGATGAGCGTGGCCTGCACGCATCGAGTCCGTGGGGGCTACCGATGAGTTCCGGCGCGGCCCATGGGCGATCTGCTGCTGCTGGATAATGCCGAGTCCAAGATGCGCTTGGCAATGATGTTCGCCATCTCGTGGCGCGATGACCTACGCGGAGTCGACGACCGGTAGCGCTCGGTCGCGCGGATGTCTACGCGGTCGAAGCGGTTCTGCCTCTCGCACGACGGGGCCGTGACTTCAATGTCGTCAGAGATGCGTTGTGACATGTAGTGTAGCATGAAGATTGTATCTGTGAGTGGGAACTCTTGTCCTTTTATGTGTGAGGGAACGTGCCTTTATATATGTGCGAGGTGGTGGCCCCACCCTGTAACATGGGCATTACACATTGCAGGGGCGACGGGGGCGTCCGAAGGTGGGCCCCCGCATCTCATGCACATATTTCTCCGCCCTGTGGCCCCGTTTAACACGAAGTGGTTAGGGTTATGTGTACCTCTGCTGCTTAGGATTAAGGCATCTGCGTTATCTCGGTTGCAGCGACGCAGCTCCCGGTGGGTGCTTTTGATGGGTAGTGGTGGGCGCCTCTGCCTCAGCAGATAGAGAACAACAGCGAAAAGACAGAGATGTAGCTCGTCGGCAACAAAGGAACTAAGAGAAGACTATTTAGCAAAAAAAGGGTCACGTAAATGAGAAATTGCACCATGGTGCGGCGTGTCGCGCATTTGAGCTCGTTATTAGCTCACGTGATGGGCTTCAAGTGGGCTTCCGTACTTTATGCGGGTCGGTCATGCAAGAGTATGCTCGTTTCGTTTGGGTGCATAATGTACCCAACATGTGAACTCGTATTATGTAATGCCAGGTGGCACATGAAAGCCTCGTGAGGGTGACGCTAAAGCCCGCGCAGACGAGCACAAAAAAAAAGGAAAGTTGAACTGCTATACGGAATTCTGAGCTAGTTTCGAGAGTTTGACTGGGCCTGTCCCTTCTTTCTAAAGATATATGTTATTTACATGGCGTGCGTAAACTCTCTTTGCTGAGAACGACTGTTCCGGTAGTAGGAAAAATACTTGACCTAGCCCTTGGCTTCCCATCACGACGACGATCTTCCTCAAAACTTTGTGCATACCGGAATTACGGATTTGAGTTCCGTCGATTAGCTATTCACGTGCCGTCGTTCTTGTCTTAACGATGCAGCACTTGTTGCAAAGTGCAATTCAATAAATGCTGCAGAATAATTAGTCTTACATAGAGTGAGCTGCAATACAGAGAGAGCTCAAGATAGCGAGGAGCAAGACCGGACCCCGTGCGGTTTGGGGATCCGCCCAAAAAAGGGTCCCGAATTACACCTGACAGGATCGTCGCCATGCAGGCGCTCTTATGCCCAGGACCCTTTGCCTCAACGGGGCGAAATCATCGCTTCAAGAGATTGCCGACAGTGCCGTATGCATGAAGAGATGCTGCAGCGATTGCCGCGCTGCGCATTGCTTCGGGAAATGCCCGCGCAACCTCCGCATGAGCAGCGTCTTGCTCGGCGGGAGACCATATGGCTCCCGAGGCAATCCGTAGTGCCCTCGGCAGAGTAAACCATTTGCCGCTGGCACGTTGTACACGACCAACCCAAGCCAACGAGGCATTGTAAATAGGTTACCACTCGTGCATCCCGTACTACTGAATCTTATCATACTTCTGGCTCTCAGAAACAACGCCTCTTTTTATGAGGATCGCCGTCATCTCGGCCATGTCGTTGATGTATTGTACAATCGCTTGCCGGCTCAACACATCCGTGTACCACTTCTGCCCATCGTGCAGCGGTATGTTTATATGTGCGGCTTTGGATGCCCAGTAGAGAGCCGACGCAGCGATGTCGCGGGTTCCCGCCTCCACGGAAAGGAATGTGCGCGTCGAATCAGTGATGAATGCTGCGGCCATAGTTCCGAGTTGGTTCATGTCATTCTGCGGAACAAATTGACGCAGCAGCTTGTCTAGGTGCTCATATGGCGACCCGAAGTCAAAGTCGAACTTCAGCAACTGCAGAAGCTCGTCTTCCTGACTCGGGATGAGCCGTCGCCACTGCTCCACATCATCACCATGAGCCTTCTCAACGTCTACAGTTTTTGGCAATTTCAGCGCTGCCTTCGTAGCCGCTATCGATACATCCCGCAGCTTCCTTGGCGTCTCCTCAGTTTTGCAGGCCAAAAACACACAGCCCGCCGCCATCTTGTAGCTATGGAATTGCTGCAGTGACTGGCGAGTATAGAACCGGTGCAAGTAGAGGGCCGCCGTAAACACTGTTTGCTGTGGCAGTCGCAAGTGCGACGCCATTCGGCCTATGAACTGGACGCCTTTTGCCTGCCACACGAGCTCTTCATCGAAACTCATACCGCCGTCGCGGCTCGGACTCGACTTTCGCCACTGGGCCAGCGGAAAGTTCCATCTCGGCGGTCTCTGCAGCTCCTCCATGCCTGAGTCCTGGTTTTCAGGCCTGCCGTCTAAGACCGTCCTGGGATAGACGATATTTTGTGACTATTAATGAAAAGCCTCATTTCCATAGTAATAATAAATGTTAAACTGTGGGTGATAGCAGCAGCTGCTTCTGTGCAGTGAGCATTAATACTTCCCGTGTATACTCGACAACAAAGAGCGCTGGTCGCTTAATTGCCGCGCCCGTTACTTGCCGGGCTCACGCAGCTCGTCTTCGCAGTCTGAATGCGCTGCCGGATCTGGTCACCTTATGAAATGTTTTGTCCTGAGGAGCACAAAAAAAAGCGAGTCTAGTGTATATTCCATCTGCGGAGACATGAACAACTCGTAGAATTGACCCACACAGATATGGATACGCCCGGGCTCATTGGGCCGCTTCAACTGTCATCGCGACGCGTCTTACTAACATTCGCGTGCAGCTAATTTAGGGAGTCAACAAATCGATCCGGCACGGCGTAAGGCGGTGTTTAGAGGGCAGACGAGTGCGAGGATGGCGCTATCATCATTCGCGAGAGGTAATGGACCTTCTGATGCGTGCTCAACGAAGTTGCCACCACCTCCATTGCCCACAAAAACGCTGGGCGAGCAGAGCGTTGATGGCGAACTCGACAGCTGCGAAACGGCGACGCTCGTTTCCTCGGGCCTAGAACCGACGCCGGAATACGAAGAGGCTCCTAAACGTAGCGAGGCTCAGCAATTGCGAGTCATCTGTGCTGAAGCCTATGAAACGGCATCGCAGGACTATCTCTCGAGGCCGTCGCCCGAGTCGCTACAGCGGCTAATATTCGCTTTGGCCAAAATCCATCCCGAGGACATAGACCCCATCTCGGCGGACAAAGCGCTGGCCTCTGTGCAAACCTTTCTCAAAAGCGAGGACGTTCGGCATACGCTGCTTGCGTGCCAACTTGTGGTCCGCTACGACTTGAAACGCGCTGAGGCACCCACAATGTATGCTTCCAGCTTCCCTGAGCTTTGCACAATTAGGTTTAGACAGGTGTCGAATCAGGAAGAGCTGGATCCCGAGTATTTTGCTCTTTTGGCGGAAACGGTTGGGCTATGGAATGAGCTCGCAGAATCAGAGGCGCTAGAGGAGCACCAGGGTTACCATCTCATCGCATCAGCGCTACACTGGGTCTTTGGCCCCTTCAAAGGAAGCGCCGCGGCATCCAATGTACGCTACCGCTTCATGAACCTATTGGTCGCAACCTATAGTCGAATGCCCAGAGAGGGTAAATACAGGGCCGTGCACGACCTGCTTAGCTTCATGCTGCGCTCAGAGGATGCGACGCGTGACGCTGTGCATTTGCTGCTGCGCCTCATCGCAGTCACTGGCAGCGTACCCCTGAGCGTCTGGGCCGAAGCCACGTCGCTGCGCAAGCGTCAGCTCATCGAATCGGACGCCCGGGCGAGACACAAGGATGCGGTTGCCTTGTGCCAGATGATTAGTCGCAGATTGATTGACTTTGCCTACGAAAACAACGAGAAAACCATGGGACGCGACCTCTTGTTAGAATTTTTGGGTGAATGCACCTCCGCCCTGCTATCTCCACATCTGCCGTCATCAGAAGTGTTGTTGTCTAGCTTCATTGCCACACTCTTCACGTTGAGTCAGATACACCGCAACCGCAAATATTGTGTGTTCTCCTTTAGCGTTTTGCGCGCCTTACAGGAGACGCTCGTGCTGTTTCAGAGCAGCGAGACTCTTGGCGAGGTGGATGCCGTATCACTTGCGTCCGCCATAGAGACTCCTGAGCAAATCAATTACTTGGCTTCCCGCCAGTGTACGCTACCTGGCCAGCCTTACTTTGACTTACACTTAGCCCTGACACGGCCGCGGTCGGCCTTAAAGCCGCACTATGTGACCGAGTCTGAGTGGCTGTCCTTTCTCAGTCAGTGGCCGATTTCGGGCTATTATGAGCATATTTGCGCGCAGATCCGCAGCCTCGCTGAGCGCGATGACATTCCCGATACGGTTCAAGTCGAGGTTTTCAAAGTGCTGGAGAAAATAGTGGCGAAGAACGTCTCATTTTTCAACCCGCGATGGCTAGACCGCTTGTCGTATGCATCCGCCTCAGTATGTGAGGCTCTGGTCCCCGTTGTTGCCGCTGTCTTTCGTGCATCGGACGCGAAGCCGTACGAAGTGCTGCACAAGATGGGCACGCGCCTGGCCGTGCCAGGAGTCAAGCCATTTAAAAAGCGTGTCATTAGCCTGCTCAGCAGCATTGCTAATGCCAGTGCTGAGGCGAATGACATTGCCTGGCTCTATTTACTCATTGCTCTGGCTGATCCAGACCTTAGTGTGAGTCAAGCCGCGTCGGAACGAGCCACGGCCATGTTCTTTGCTGCACTTCAGGGAGACAAAGTAGATGCACGCTTATCAGAGGCACTGCTGGCCGCCCGTTCTAAGGCAGGCGAGAATGCGTATCTAGTTCAAGAGGGGCTGCGCAAGCTTGTGAACAACATCAGTGCGTCTAATGAGGGCCCTCGTGTCCGCGCACTTGTTTCTAAACTGCTGAGCAATGGCGATCTCGAGTTGGCAGCACTGTTAGTCGAGGCGGACGGTACATTCATGCCGCTCGCGAAGATTCCAGGTGTGTTTGATGGAGTCACTCAATCATCAAGTGGACAAAGCGCAGGACTGCGCATGCTGCATGCTGCACTGAGTGCTAGGCCGCGCGTCATTCTGTCTCAGACAACAGCTACTACTATGTTTAAGGCGTTGCTGGCAAAATTAAGGACGGCAACGGAGGCCGAGATGGAGCATATAGGCCCGATTCTGAGCGAGCTTGTCACGCTCGGGGGTCCTCACGTTCAGCAGGAGCGGGCGAAAAAGCTGGAGCTGCTGCTTGATGCCTCGTTTGCAAAACTGTGCGACACTGCAGTAGTGCCGAGCAGCAGCAGCAGCAGCAGCAGCCCCGGGCAGATGGCCGTGTTTTGCCAGCTCATAATGATCAGTGCGTGTGTGCGCTTTTGGCGACACACGCAAGGCCTTGACAAGGCCAGTAAAATTGTGGAAAGGCTAGTCGAGTTCGGTCACAAAGCCGAGGCTAACAGCAGCTTGAGCCAGCTTCTTGTGCGCACAGTGTTCAGTATCGCTGCAAAGTATCGCGTTCTGTTCGCCAACCGCAAAGTCGACGCGTATCTATCGTCGCTGCAGCAGGGAAGCGCTGAGTTTGACTGCTTTATGCAGCTGCTATTCCAGTACAACTGGCACGAACCAGAAACCGAGGCGCGCGGGCCAGCTAGCGGAATTGACGCGCTGCAGTCAATGATCAAGGGCTCGAGTCAAAGCGAGGAGATGCTCGCGACCTCTGCCATGCTCCAGAAGTATCTTGCACACATTCTGCAGCAGGCGGACCGCGACCACAACGTAGTTGCCCTGCGCATCATTTCGAAGGCGCTTGATCACTACCTTATTGTAGTAGATCGGTGTCTGCCGTTGGTTGTCTCTTTGTGTTTTTCGGCCAAGCTGGGTGTCGCGCAGGCTGCGCTGGCTACATACGCCAAAATCTGCAGCCGCTGGCCGTCGTCTGTGCTCACAAAGCTTGTGCCCGGCCTGAAGCGGTGCTCAGATGCGAGCGAACTACGGCCAGGTCCGTTCGCTCGCGTGTGGCAGCTGGCGAAGAGCAGCCAGTCGCAGCGCAACATCAAGTTGCTGATAGAGGCCGTTGTCGCGTCGCTGCGCCATGACGCGACTGACGTATACGCCAAGCTGCTTATTTCCGGGCTTATGCAAACGCCACTGGACCCGAAAGACGCCAGGCTTCTTAAGGTCGGCCTCATGGAGAGCGTGTTCAGCTTCAGTGCGCGCAACAAGGCGCACGAGGCGCCGCACATCGCGAGAATGATTCTCGTGCACGTTTTCGAGGCGTGGCTTACGCGTCGGTACGGGCTCACTAGCGCTCATCAGGCGCAGCGTCCAGCCGAGAATGACGCGCTGGAATACATTGACGTTGACGTGATCTTGCAACGCTTTGCCGGCGACCGCAGCCTTGCGAAGCAAACGTTTGAGGAGCTGCTTGACGAGCAGTACATCTATGGGTCGCAGGAGATGGACGAGCTCGTGTACGGCAAGACCGCAAAGACGGCACAGGGCTCGAATGAGCCGCTGCCCAAGAAAAGGCGCACGCACGAGACGAGCCTATGAAGTACAAGCTCTTTTGCACCAGCTCGGGTAGACGAGCCGAGCAGTTACTCTATTATCAAAAACAGAAATGGACATATATCGTATGAATTTTTGTGTGTAATTGCACGGCTGCGCGCGGCGGTTTTGCCGCCACCCACGGCTCGCGTCCCGAAGTCATCCGCGCTGCTGCAGCTTTGGCATTAACGACCGACCCCGCACGTCTCCCTGACCCTTGACCCAGCCGAGCGGTGGGTGGTGTGCTCGCTATATACAAAGCCGACAGCGGCTCAATCGTGCGCGTAACTCACTGAGGCTTGACAATGACGGACGATTTGTTTCACTACAAGGAAGGCAAGGTTGCATTAGTTACGGGTGGCACGCGTGGCCTTGGGCTGTACATGGCCGAAGCTTTCCTGCTGAGCGGCGCCGCCAAGGTCTACATTAGCTCGCGCAAGGAGAAGGCGAACGAGGAGGCGGCCAACTACTTGAACAAGTACGCGAAAGAGAAGGGTCTGAAGGGCGTTGCCGTGGGAATTGCGGCGGATGTGAGCTCGGACGAGGGAGTGAACCACCTGCTCGCGGAGTTCTCGAAGCACGAGCAGAAGCTGGACTTTCTGGCCGCAAACGCGGGCGCTACGTGGGGCCAGGAGTTTGGAAATCACCCTGGCAAGGCCATTGATAAGGTGCTGGCTCTGAACGTGAAGGGCGTCTTCCTCACAATCCAGGCATTCGCGCCGCTGCTGACGAAGGCCGGATCACACGAGGACCCGAGCCGCGTCATCATCACGGGCTCTGTGGCCGGTCTGCGCTCGGGCATGAGCGGCGGCACGTATGGATACCTCGCGTCGAAGGCGGCCGTGCACCACGTGTCGAAGACGCTGGCCGTGGAGCTGGGCCCCGAGCACATCACTGTGAACTCGATCGCGCCGGGTTTCTTCCCCTCGAGAATGTCGAATGGCATGCTCGAGCTCATTGGCGAGGAGATGACGGCCACAAACCCGCTGCGCCGGCTCGGCGAGCCGAACGACATCCGCGGCATCGTCATTTTCCTGACGTCGCCGGCCGGCGCCTACGTCAATGGCGCCGTCATCCCAGTGGATGGTGGCCAGTATCTGTCGGGTAAGCTGTGAGCACAGTGGCAGCCAGCGTTGCGCGCGCTTGCGAGCCGAGCCGCCTGCTCCCGCACAGCGACGCCGGCCGGTCCCCCTATACAGATCGTGCCCTTGCCCTGACGGGCTGTGCGTGCATGCGTGAGTGATTCACAGCCCGGCTCGCAGCTCGCGCTAAACGACACATTCTTACCCCCTTAGGTACATATTCGCAACGCAATAGAGACTTAGCACCAGCGTGCTGCGCGTCGCTGTCGCTCCGCGCCCTTCACGTGCACGTTTCGGCGCCTGCCGGCGGTGTGCAACGGGCGATTCGCGCGTGCAGTGGTACTGCCCGTGCCCTGTTACTAAGTGCTGGAAGGCCTGCCACTGGAACGGCTGCTCTGCAACGGTTCTAGCTGGACGGCTGGAACGGGCAGACGAAGCAGGGAACTTGCGTGCACAATGGAGGGCGAGGCTTCATTGACGGTTCAGCAGGAGCACCTGCTGAAGCGCGAGCTTCTGCGGCTGGAAATGAACCGCGAATCGAACCGAATCGACAACATGATCAACATGGACCTGCTGGGCCCACCGTTCGTGCTGCCGAACGGCAAGTACGCCGACGGGTCCGAATACCCACTGTTCTCCTATGTCCTGCGGTACTTCGTTGTCAGCTTCCCGCTGCTCAAGACGGCGAAGGACGGCTTCTGGAAGGACACAGCGCAGCCGTTCGTGCAGGGCCTGGCCAGCAAGGACATCTCGTCAAGCGCAGACCGTGACGAGGCCACGAAGCGCCGCAGAGTGGGCCGCGTCATCAAACGACTGCTGCTGCTCTTCTTCGTGGCTGGCATTGCCACAAATCGCAAGAAGGGCAAGAGCGCGCCGAGCAGCATCTCAGATACAACGGCCGTCGGCGACCTGTCGCTTGAAGAAAAAGGCGATCTTTCTGTGCAAGAGAAAGGGCCAAGCCCCTCGCCGCAGCCGGAGCCGCAGCCGTATGCGGGGCCGTACGCCGCCGTGATTGGCGTGCGCGAGGCGTCATTCTCGGGCTTCATGCGCACGAAGACACAGTCCGAGTACTTGATGGAGTGCTTTTTCAACGGCGGCTCTGTTCCAGTGTACGTTGCGCGCTCGTGGGGCGACTTTGTGAAGCTGAACAAGCAGCTTGCCCTCCATTTCCCGGGCAAGCGCATGCCGCGCCTGCCGCGCAAGACGCTGCAGAACACAACAACGGTCGTCGATGGCAAGGAGGTTGTGCTGCTGCGCGAGCCGCAGCGCGTCACGCTACGCCAGTACATGAACCGCCTCTGCCAGATCCCGCGTGTCGCGCATTCCGAGCTGTTTATAGACTTTCTGTTCCGGAACCAGCTCGAACTCTCAAAAAGCGAGCGCCGCGACATCGAGGCTCGGCTCGCCCTCGACAAGCAGCGGCAAGAAGACCGCCAGCGCTTCCATGAGCTCACGAAGGAGCGCGAGCAGCGGCTCGACAAGTACATCGGCGAGATCAAGCAGGAGATTCTGCTCGAGGATGCATTGCCCAAACTGTTTCTGGAAATGAAGACGCACCGCAGGGTCGAGGACATGAGTCCACTACTGCAAAAGTTCGTCGAGTGGTGCCTCGTGAACTTTGCCAGTGTGCTGTACGATCTGTTCATCGCGAACGACAACAGCCCCGAGTTCTTCTCGCAGATTAAACGTTTCCACAACCTCATGCCCTACACAGCTATGCGCGGGATCTTGAAGATGTCGAATCCAGCGCTTGTGCTCAAAAAGATGACCGAGCTGTTTATGGCCACCCCTTTCGGATCCAAGTCTCTCATTCAGCAGATGTTTATTCGCATCCTCAGCGACGACATGCGCACGCAGGAGGTTCTCATCGACGAGCTCGAGCAGCGCATGCCCGATAAGGATCTCATTAAGGCGCTCGAGACGTACATTGCCGAAGACCACTATGCGCGCGTAGCCCTGCAGCAGCGCGCTGCTGACGACGATATTGACATTGTCCTCGAGATTGTGCGCACGTACGGCCCGTCATCGGCGCGCACAAAAGAGGTGGCTGCATGGCACGCGAAGTGGCAAGAAGCCGTTCTGAACGAGCAGCTCACCGAGGACGAGGATCCTTTGATTGAGAAATACTCGCAGCTCAAGGATCTGCTCAAACTGAAAGTGCGAGCCCGCGACAAGGAGGTCATGCAGGAGTTCTGGAGCGACCCCTTGACCATTAAGTTTATTCGCGAGCTCGTGAACGTCACGTACGACGTATTCATCGACATCTTCAGGTACGCCCATGTCAGTGAATCCCTGGGCGACCTTCAAAAATTCATGGACGATCTCATTGCGTATGTCGAGTACGCGACAACCGAGGTCGTGCTGGACGCGTCGCAGATGGTCGATAGCTTGCTCAGCCTGCTCAAAAAGCACCAGAACTCGATCTTCAAGTTCATCAATCGCGTCTACTCTCGCGAGTCAGGCTTCTTTGTCGATATGGTTGAGTGGATGACCTTGTTTGTCTCCTTTGTGAAACGCGGCAAGGAGGGCTTGACCAGGGTAGACCTGCTTAGCCTTGTTGGCCGTTCAAAGGCTGCCGATGCAGACAAGGTTCGTGCCGAGCTCGATGATCTCCAGAAGTGGCTAGACCGGCGAAGGCAGACTGCGAAGGACGGACTGAATCTGCCGAAGGGCGAGGACTTCCCCGTGGCGGGCCACTTCGACGTCTCCGATGTGGGTCTCTCCTGGGATGACATTGATTACGGACTCGCAGAAGTAGAGCGCGATGATATGGAAGAGTTCGTCGCCGACCCCTGGACGGACTTCACAAAGGACCAGGTTACGCTAGAACGCCGCCGGCGCGCAAAGCTGGCTGAGATGGAGGCTCGCAAGGCGCAGCTCGCGCCGCGACCCGAACTTAAGGAGACTGAGAAACTGCTTCCTGAGTTTACATCAATGCTTGTGAGCGTACTATCAGAAGCCAAATTGCAGAAAACAGTGCTGAAAGATCTCGAAGCTAGCATGCAAGCATAGACATTTTAGATGCACCACTCGTTAAATTTAAGTGGTTTTATGGGCTAGGTCACATTTGGCCACCACCAAACAGTTATGTAATTTTTTCCATATAACAATTGTTCAGCCGTAGACACGAAGTTTCCGTAGCATGGACCGCGGTCGAGGCAAAAAGAAGGGCCTGAATTTACCGGCGCACCTAATCAGTCGAATTGACGGCGATGACTTCAATAATGCTGAATGGCAGAAGTCCCACAATATCGGTGGGAAACGCAAGTCGCGCAAGGATTCGCGTAAGGAAATGCGACAAGCCAAGCGCATCAAGAAGATGCCGGCTAAAGTGCGAGAGCAGCGGTTCGAGAACGACGAAACAGAGCAACCGGTGAAGGCACAAAGGCCGGAGAAGAAGGCTGCGGCCAGACCAGGCCAGAGACCTGCGCAGGCGGAGCCGGCGGCCAACGCGAAGAAGCGCGAGCCGAAGCAGCCTGCAAAGCCCTTTGTGAGCGCGCATGAGCTTGAAATGCGCCGTAAAGAGGAGGAGGATGCGAAATACTACGCCAAAAAACTGGGCTTGAAGGGCCTAAAGCTCAATAACGACGAAGACGGCATGGGCGACATTCTCGGCGATCTTGATTTCGACGAATTCCCGGACAGTCAGGATGAAAACAAGAGTGCCAGTACAGAGGATTCGGAATCCGAGTCTGAGTCTGGGACTCAAGAATCTGACGACGACGACGACGAAGGTATGACGGCAAAGGAAACTATGGCGAAGCTCGCTGCGATGAAGGCCAAGAAGAATGGTGCAAGTGCCTCGAAATCGGGCTCCCAGGAAGAACTGCGCATAGTGCGCGAGGAGGACCTGGGCATGTCGGATGACTCCAGTGACGGAGATGACGGTTTTGCTTCGGACTCCGAATCGAGCGGCGCCGAGATGACTGCGGAGGAAACAATGGCTAAATTGGCCGCGCTGAAGGCTAAGAAGTCGAGTGCAAATGACCGATCCAAACCGAGCAAGGCAGAACCGGTTTTCGAGAAGGATGATTCCCTAAGTGAAAGTGACTTTGACGACGATGTTAGCGATGATACGTCGTCTGGCGAGGAGATGACGCCCGAGCAGACAATGGCGAAACTTGCTGCCCTCAAGGCTAAGAAAAATAACGGCCCGACACCGGCTGACGAGGACGATTCTCTGAGCGAAGGCGACTTCGAGAGCGATGAGGAGGGTTCCGACGATGCCGAGATGACGGCCGAGGAGACAATGAAGAAACTGGCCGCGCTGAAGAAAAAGAAAAGTGCTGGTGCTCAAAATGAGGCGGGTTCCTCTGGGTCAGAACTTGATTCCGAGTCCGAGTCTGAGTCTGAAGACGACGAGAATCCGTATCTGCCACCTTCTCGACGTAATCGGGGTAACACTGAAGAGGAGGAGGCGTCAGCTCCGACGAGGGCCGATGCTGCGGACAGTGAGGCTGTTGCCAAGATGCGGCGCGTCTTTAAAGGTGCATTGAACAGACTCACGGAGTCGACGTTCAACCACGTTGTGAATGAAATTGAGCTCGCGTTCTCTAAGAACTCTCGTGCTGAGGCGAGTGAGGTTCTGACAGAGCAGATTCTGGAAAACATTAGTGGCTCGCAGTCGCTGCAGCACTCCTTCTTTGTCGTCTATGGTGGGCTCATTGCTGCGCTCTATCGCTCTATGGGCACGAGCTTTGCCGCCTCCTTCATCCAGAGCCTTGTCGAAGGCATCTCAAAACAGTCAGAGTCAACTCTCAACTTTCTCACTCTACTCGTTGAGTGCTACTCGCTGCATGTGGTCTCGAGTCGGCTCATGTACGATCTGGTTAAGGAATGCCTACAAAACATTACTGATACGAAGAGCGAGTACTATGTGGAACAAGTACTTGTTATTGTGCGGAATGGTGGCTCATTGCTGCGTACGGATGACCCCTTGGCGCTGAAGGAGGTTATCCTTATATTGCAGCAGCGCATTAGCGCTCTTGGTGGCTCCGACGCACTGCCGCCTCGCATGCGGTTTTTAGTTGACACCATCGTGGCTCTCAAAAACAACCGTCAGAAGCCGACAAGCGAGCTTGTGGTAGCGCTTCGGCACCGTCTGCGCAAATCTCTGCAGAGCGGCTCGGCGAATGCGTCGAAGGAGCCACTGCAGGTCGGCTTGGAAGATATCAAGAACTCTAGTTCAAAGGGGAAATGGTGGCTCGTTGGCGCCTCCTGGAAGGGAAGCCAAGCCAATACAGAGCCGCGCTCTAACGCTGAAGACTCGGTACCTAGCGTCGAGGAGGATGGTCTCGAAGGCGCAGCGCCGGATTGGCTAGAGCTCGCCAAAAAGCAGCGGCTCAACACTGATGTGCGCAGGGCCGTGTTTGTGGCCCTCATGGGCGCCGAGGACTATTTGGATGCGTGTTTGCGCATCGACAAGCTTGGCCTCAAGAACAAGCAGGAGCGAGATATCCCCCACGTCATTCTACACTGCCTGGCGCAGGAGCCTGTTTACAACCCGTACTATGCGCTGGTGGCTGGTAAGCAATGTACACGCCACTCGACGCGCAAAACGTTCCAGTTCCGGCTTTTTGACTGGCTAGACGCCCAGTCGCAAGGTAACACACAGATTGCTATGCACTATGGTCGTTTTTACGCCTCCCTCGTACTCCAGAAAGTGCTTGGGCTGGATATCCTGAAGGCAGTAGACTTCCTGGGAGCGGCCGAGGACGTGCAAGTATTTTTGGAAATATTCTTCGTCACACTCTATCGCGAGCTTGGCAAGCAGGCCGAGAAGGATGCGCGACGGCATTTGCAGCAGGGGCTTGCACGTGTCGACGGCAAGGCCGAGCGCGACGGGCGCGAGCTGACGCTGCTGTTGTCTAAGTGCAAAGACGAAAAGGTGCTTCGAGGTGTGCAGCTTGTCACGCGCACAGTTGCGAAGTCGGAGGCGATCCGCAACGAGCGTGATCGCGAGCGGATTCTCTGGTGCGCGGAGCTGGCGTCTGACATGGTTGACGAGCTAGTGAAGCGCGGCAGCGTCAGCGACGACATTTGAGTCGCATGATGCTGTATGTATATATTTAGTGTTATTATGTCTGTGTTCACTATGTTTTGAGCTTGACTTGGTTTCGCGGTATTTATATCTTAGTCTGAGATTGCGCCCGTTCAGCAAGTTCCTCGCGGCGGAGATCAGTGCTGCTCAGCTTTGTGCCTTCTGGGCCCTTCCCCGGAACCAGGCCCACTTCAATAATGTCCAGCGGACGCCAGTGTAGCTTCTCCCGCTCCTTGTTCACCAGTCCTCCGCCGCTACTTGTTTCGTGGCTGACGACAAGCGCGTCGATGTCTTCTATGTCTATTGTGGGCCCAAACATATTCAGCATCTGCGCGGGCTGTACGCGCAGGCCGGGACGCAAGTACTGGATGAATTCAATTGCAGCATTAGCTCTCACATCATAGCTCTGGAGCGCGGCCGCGTACTGCTTTTTTGCGAGAAGCTCGGTGCCAGTGACGCCAAGCACCACATGGTCGCGCGCCGTGTATGCGGCCAGCGTCAGCATGAGCCGATGGCCCCAGTGAACATGATCCCAGGTCCCGCCGACGGCAACGACCTTGTATATGTTGAAGAAGTGCTGCTCTTGCAATGGCGCGCCTGATAGCAGCGACACGCGGCCAGTGTCGACGCTTGAGCCCGCGCCTCCGAATCTCACCTGCCACTCCTTCTCGTGGCTCTTGGCGTCAAAGAGCACTGTATAATTTAGGTCAGAAACGCGCGGCGGTGCGTAACCATACAGCTTCTGCGCGATCTCGTCGGCTTCAGCCACGCTCGCCGGCGGGGGCTGCACAACGACGTCCAGACGCCCGCCCTTCGCGATCTGGCTTTTGGCGTGCTGTATGTCGGCCTCACTAAATGCACGCGGGTCAATGAACACTGCACCGTGTCCGCTCATTGCCGCTTTTGGTGCTCTACGCGGGCGCCGGCTACTATGGAGATGGTGCACAGCCCTGGCCCTGGGCCCGCTGCAGGCCACCTAGTTGTCGGGTCAGATGCAATCGAGCTGAATCTGCTTGCCGAGCTTTGATGCCCCTTGTAGATGATTTAAAAGGTCTCAAATTACTCAGAGTAGACGAGCCCTCTAATGCCGAGAGCGCCGACCTAGAAACGCTTGCGTATGCTGTGGCGTGCACCGAGGATGCGCGCGTGCGAGAGCAGGCGGTGCAAATAGGCGTGCGCTGGACGCGCCGAAACGATGCTGTGGCAGCACCGTTCCTGGCCTGGCTGCTTGTGTACCGAGTGGTGCTGCCGCTGCAGGTCCTCCAGGCGATTGTTTACACGAAAAACACGAAGCTCGTGGAGATCTGCGGGACGCAGCACTTTGAAAATGATAGCGTCCAGTATTTAGGTCTGCCAGAATGCCGCGGCGCAGCTCCGAGACATGAGTTTCAGGCCGAAAGAGCGCCTGTATTCGTGGACTTTCTCTCTGTGGAAACGAGCCCAGAGACAGGCGCAGCTGGATCAGAGACTCGCGCAGAGCGCCAGAAAGTAGACGCTACGATGCTAGCCAAGAAGGCGGAGCAGGACGAGCTGGCGAGTCTCAAATCCAAGGTGCGAGGAATCATCATGGGCTCCATGTCGGCGGAGGAAATCGCGCATAAAATCGTGCGCATTGCGTCCAAAAAGACGAGCGCCGAGATCGTCGACACCCTCATTCAGACGTGCATTGACGAGAAGACCTACAACCGCGTGTACGGAAATGTCGGCTACAAGCTATGCCGGCAGTCGCCATACTGGGCCGAGGTGCTGCACGCAAAGTTCGGCGATATCTTCTCGAATACGGGCGAGAGCCTGAATACGAACCAACTCAACGTTGCCGGCGCTCTGTTTGGGCACCTGCTTAGCCTGGGCGCGGTTGAGTGGGCGCAAATGTTTACGGCAATGAGCCTTGACCCCGACTCAAGCACTGCGTCGAACCGAATTCTGCTGCAGGCGGTAATGCAGGAACTGCGACAAGAGCTGGGCATGCCTGCGCTCGAGAGGAAGCTTGCCAGCCCCGAGCTCGAGGCGGCTACAGGCTCGATATTCACTGGTGAATTTGCAGCGCAGTTCTGGGAGGTCACTGGGTTCCCCAATTTGGTGAAGCTGGTATCAGTGGACAGCGACAGCAACAGCGACAGCAACAGCGACAGTGACAGTAATAGCAATGGCTCTTCTTGACGCGCGTGCCGAGTCGTGGGTTGCGGCGGCGCGATCTGACTTCGAATCACAAACATTGGCTCATTAACTTATTGTATTAAATATATATTTGCGTCAATAGGACTGACTCTATGATGCGATTGTGTTATTGCTAGCAGCCTGCAAAAAGCATGTAATAGGCGGTCATGGTCGTGCTAGCTAGTAGTAAGTCCGAGCGACGACGAACATTCATAGCGCGCGTTGCGTAGGGTAACGCGGGGAGCAGTCGCCGTCGCGGTAAAATTCAACGGCACGTGACGGTGAATACCCAACCAGAGGGGCGAGAACCGCTTCTAAAGAAAGTGTAGAAACCATCATACTTGTGTAGATGCTCCGGCTACAAAGCAAGCAGATTTTCGCGCGGGCGTCCGGCCTCGCCTCGTTGCGCACCTACGCCACCCAGAAGGAGCTGGATCTCGTTGTTATTGGCGCCGGCCCCGGCGGGTACGTGGCGGCCATCAAGGCGGCGCAGCTCGGTCTCAAGACGGCCTGCATCGACAAGCGCGGCCCGCCCGGCGGCACCTGTCTCAACGTCGGCTGCATCCCGTCGAAGGCGCTGCTCAACAACTCGCACATCTACCACACGATCAAGGATGACACGAAGAGCCGCGGCATTGACGTCGAGGGCGCGTCGATTAACTTCCCGCAGTTCATGAAGTCGAAGGAGACGGCCGTGAACGGTCTCACCGGTGGCGTGCGCATGCTGTTCAAGAAGAACGGCGTCGAGTACCACGAGGGTGTGGGCTCGTTTATCGACGAGAACACCGTCAAGGTCGTGCCTAACGAGGGCGGCGAGGAGGTCGAGCTCAAGGCGAAGGACATTATCATTGCCACGGGCTCCGAGGCGTCGCCGTTCCCGGGTATCGAGATCGACGAGGAGCGCATTGTCACGAGCACGGGCGCGCTCGAGCTGAAGGAGGTTCCTAAGTCTCTGACCATCATTGGCGCCGGCATCATCGGCCTCGAGATGGGCTCCGTTTGGAACCGTCTGGGCACGAAGGTCACGGTTGTGGAGTACGCGAACGCCATTGGCGGCGCCGGCATGGACGCGGAGCTGTCGAAGACGGCGCTCAAGATCCTTAAGAAGCAGGGCCTTGACTTCAAGCTTGGCTCGAAGGTGAAGACGGCTGAGCGCAAGGGCGACACCGTGACTACTGTGTTCGAGGATGAGAAGGGCCAGGAGCAGACGATCGACTCTGACATTCTGTTGGTTGCCGTGGGCCGCCGTCCTTTCACGCAGGGCCTTGGTCTGGAGAAGGTCGGCATCGAGCTTGACAACAAGGGCCGTGTCATCATGGACTCCGAGTACCGCACGAGCAAGCCGCACATCCGCGTCATTGGCGACGTGACCTTCGGCGCCATGCTGGCCCACAAGGCCGAGGACGAGGGCATTGCCGCGGCCGAGTACATCAAGAACGGCTATGGCCACGTCAACTACAACGTCATCCCGTCCGTCATGTACACGCACCCTGAGTTCGCTTGGGTCGGCCAGACGGAGCAGGAGCTGAAGGACCAGGGCGTCAAGTACAACGTTGGCAAGTTCTCGTTCGCCGCGAACTCGCGTGCCAAGACGAACTTCGACACTGATGGTTTCGTCAAGGTTCTTAGCGACAAGGAGAGCGACCGTATTCTGGGTGTCCACATTGCCGGCCCCAACGCGGGTGAGATGGTCGGCGAGGCCGGTCTCGCGCTCGAGTACGGCGCCAGCGCTGAGGATATTGCTCGTACGTGCCACGCGCACCCGACGCTCAGCGAGGCTCTCAAGGAGGCCGCCATGGCCGCTTACTCGAAGCCCATTAACAGCTAAATGTCGTAAGGACAAAATAATAAAGACTTCCTGACTAGACTTACACAGACATATGTACTTACAAAAAAAAAGAAACAGGCAATAAATTGACATACAGCGCCGCAGTATGTGAGGAGGCTATAGAAGCACGGCGACAACTACCATGCCAGCCACTGCAGCGCCAATCTTCACCGACGCGGACGACGCCGTGTTGGACAGGATCGGAATGAGCTGTGTGTTGTTTTGGTTCGTTGAGTTAGCCGGCCCGATGAGTGCAGGTATCACGATCGCCGGCTCAGGAGAACTAGACGTGTCTCCGCCAACTGCGGCTAAATTTGTATTGTTAAGAGACGCGACCGTACTCGCGGCTTTGCTCGGTTCGCTATGAGATGGAGAAACAGAGCTGCTACTGCTGCTACTGCTGGGTGGGCACTCGTACACGGTCGTCGTCGCTGCGTATGGGGCCTCGCTCGAGTTCGGCCGCACGGGAGACGGCACTAAAGAAAATGGCGGGCTCAGCACGGGTGACGGGGAGGTTGTAGAGGGAGCAAAGGTCGTCACTGCTACCGGCCCCTCGTCAATGGCTCGACGCTGGCAGGCCGGCGGAGTCGGGAACTGCACAGGCTGTCCACCATAAGCCTTGTCTGCAGCATTGAATGCACTGGAGATCTGAGGTATAAGCGGCGAAAGAGTCTCCAGCTTGTCGCAGTCTTGCTTGAGCGAGTTGATCAGAGCGCTAATGATGTCCACGGTCGGCTTCTCAAGGTCTCTTATGTCGTTGGCGACAATCTGCCTCGCGCCTGCCCGCGAGAAGTCACTCTCTTTGGCAGTCAGAGACTGCAGAACAGTCACGATGGACTTCGTCAAGGACTGCAGCTGCGAAGCAGTCACCTCGGCAGGGCTGACAGTCTGTGCCGCCGTCTTCAAGTTGCCTACGTTGTTGACGA
The DNA here is from genome assembly GCA_030555795.1 of Entelexis sorbosivorans. Classification (NCBI taxonomy): domain Eukaryota; kingdom Fungi; phylum Ascomycota; class Dipodascomycetes; order Dipodascales; family Trichomonascaceae; genus Entelexis; species Entelexis sorbosivorans. The sequence continues at coordinate 41,242 of JANIVK010000039.1, read as the reverse complement.
GAGGCTGGACGGCACTCTGAATTCTCAAAGCGCCGACAAGACCGAATGCGGCCGTCCATGCCTCGACCTGGCGGCTCAAATCGTCGAGCTCCGATTCCACGGAGGTCACAAGCGATGAGAAGTCAGTCGTGCCGGCGGCCAGGCACGTACTAACGAAAAGCAGTACTCTCGAAAGTGACATTGACGCAATAGAGGGTCAGCAGTGTCTCTAGTATTTCCCACTGGGCTCTAGGCGGACATTTATTATATAGCTATGGAGCTCACAATGGGGGCGGCATACCTGTCTTCATCGGATAAGCGGGGTAGTGGCGGACAGGATGCAACCACGTTCCACATGACGAAGCGTGCAACACGAACAAATTCATTGCCAGAATTCAGGATCCAGGTTGGGTCTGCGTAAGAAGATTAGCTAGTTTTTGGCGGTCCTAATAAAGAGCCGGCAGGTTACAATGTATATATGCGCACGAAGAGCTCAAGTTTGATTTTAAGTTCCTTTGCAAGATCTTGAGCAACTTTTTTTTTTCTCTCCAGAATAGTGCTGAGCACTACCGTAGATTAGATTGTCGCGGACACAGCGGACGCCTTTGTCTCTCAAGCAAATTAGATTTCGCCGTGCACGCGCGCTTAAGCTCAGCCGTTCCGTCCGGACCAGCTGCAGCCGTGCAGCCGAGACGCAACCAAAACTTTATATGCGGCTCTACTGGCACAGCAGCTTCCACAGCCCCTGCGCGTCCGTCGTGTCCCTGTATATGGCGGTCACGAGGACGCGGCTCTCGGCGGCCTGGCCGAGCAGCGCGTAGGCGCGTGAGCCCGGCGCGTAGAGCTTCTGCCAGTTCCTGAGCACGCTGAACGTCTCCTCGCGCCAAGCCAAGAACGATTCGTAGGCGATGATGGTCGACTCGGCCTTGCCGTCGGCCCATTCGCCCCACGTCACAACATGGCGCTCTGCACGCGGGCAGTTCGAGTCGACTTCGCCCGTCTCGGACGCCGCGTAGAATGCGACCTTTTGAGAGTCTGTCAGCTTCTGGCGCAGCTTCAGCCAGTCTGCGCTGTCCACGAGGAACTCTACAAACGCCTGCTGGTACATAAGGCCCTTCGGCGGGCCCCAGCCCAGAATGCGGTCCGTGGAGGGCTGGGCATGCGCAGCCGGCTGCGACCCGAGCGTCCACTTGCCCGTGATGTTCATGTCGATGAGCTCTTCCTGGATGAGCGCCGTTTCGGCACTCAGGGCCTCGTCGCTGAACGGGATCACGGGCAGCTCGTTCGTGATGTGTCGAATAATGAGCTTCGCGATATCCTCGTTTGTGCTGAGCTCGCCCCATGACGGGTTCGGCTTGTTGCCGATGGACCCATGCACCATAGGGCCGTAGCCATCGATTTCGCCGAACGCGGCGCTGGCCGGGTCCGTGTAGCGGCCATTTGTGAACTCGTCCCAGTCCGGAGACTTCGGGCTCGGCGGCTCGCTGTGCGTCTGCTGCGCGAGCTCCGTTTCGCGCAAAATCTCCGTCAAGCTCTTCTCGAGGTTCAGCGTGAAGAAGTGGAAGCGGCGCACGCCGCCCTTGCCGAGCTCCGTGATGAGCCGCGTCAGCATCTTCACGCCGTACGCCTTCACCTGCTCGTCGTCGAGCGTCGCGATCTTCTTCAGGTCGTGCATAACGAAGGGCGGAATCGACGCGTGGCTGAGCTCGGCGCTGCGCACGAACGTGCGGTAGCTAATCAGCGGCATGAGTCCCGGGAAGAGGCGCTCGTCGGCAATTTTGGGGCCGAGCCGCGGGTGTGCGCGCACCTTCTCTGCGTAGCTCAAGTACTTGGCCGGGTCGTAGAAAAGCTGCGTCATGATGAACTCGGCGCCGGCCTCGATTTTGTCGGCCAGGTACTCAAGGTCGCGGCTCACGTCCGGCATCAGCGTCGGGCTGTCCGTAAACCCTTCCGGGTAGCCGGCCACGCCGACACAGAACCGGTCGGCATAGTTGCTTTTTATGTAGCTGACGAGGTCGGATGCCCACGAGAACTCCGTCGCGGCGTGCTCCGCATAGTAGTCCGTGCGCGGGCGGTCGCCGCGCAGCGCGAGCAGGTTGTCTATGCCCGACGCAGGGTCAGAGATGCGCGCCAGCGTGCGGTCCAGAATGGCGCGCGACATGTTTGTACACGTCAGGTGCAGCACAATCGGCACGCTCGGCCCGAGCGCTTTGTGCAGCTCCTGCGCGAGCTCGACGCTGCGGTCCGCAGACGTGCCGCCGGCGCCCCAAGTGATGCTCACAAACGTGGCTCCCAGCGCGACGAGGCGCCGCGCGCGCTCTATGAGGTTCGTCATGCCCGCATCCGTGCGAGGCGGGAAGAACTCGCAGCTGAAGGAGCGCTGTGTTGGATCGAGATCGGAGATGCGCATCACCGCTGTCGTTCTAACTGGCCGCGTCTCGTGCCGGTGCCTCTTCTTCTTAGCTAAGAAGAGACACCCGCCGCGGCAGGCGCGCGCCTAGGCGTTTCGTGGGAGGAAACGGGACTTCGCGCCTGGCTTTGGCAAACACGTTTAAAATTCGTACCCGTATTAATCTGTATATGCTGAGGCGCTGTGGATGCTGTGGAAACTTTTAGTATTATATGTCCGCGGCGCAGTGCTGCGCCGCACCACCCATGACGCAGCCGCGCCAGACCGCCGCAAAACCCGCCTAATCTATTTCGCAGGCAGCCCGGGCGGGGGAGCGCTGCACGCGGCCGACGGCCGGTCGGCCCAGCGCGGCCGTGTCGTTCGATATAATAAAGTTGCTGCGTAATTTAGCGGCGTGCGGCGCGCAGTCCGCACAGCGACGTGCTGCCTGTGAAAAAGCCCGGGCCCCGAGTGTCGAGTCCGTGTGACCTAACCCAGCCTCTCTGCTAAGATCAACAAAGCAGGCACATATTTGTTTGATACATTCCACGGTCCGCACTGCCTTCCGCGACGATGAAACGCAGCAGCTGGCACACGGGCGCGTGGAGATCCGTCACGCGGAACGCGTCGCGAGTCTCGCGGTTCGTGCGCGCTCGCAAGACGCTCGTCCTTGTGATTGCGGGGCTGCTTTTTGCCGCGCTGACGCTGTTCACGTCGGTGCCGTTCCTGCCGCACCTGAACTTCGGCAGCCCGAAGTACGTGATCATCCTTGGCGCGAACCAGGGCGGCGGCGTTAGGCAGTGGAAAGGCGCCAAGAACTGGGACCTTGAGAAGATATCCATTGCAAATAAAAAGGACTACGTGACGCGTCACGGCTACCATCTGGCCGTGAAGGACATGACGGAGAAGCGCCGATACACGCACGAGTGGCGCGAGAGCTGGCAGAAGGTCGACATCATCCGCGACACGATGCGGCAGTTCCCGCGCGCAGAGTGGTTCTGGTGGCTCGACCTGAACACATACATCATGGAGCCGCAGAAGCGGCTCGAGTCGCACATCTTCTCGCACCTCGACGAGTTCGAACGCAACTGCTCCTCGTACAACCCGGCAAACTTCGACCTCGACCTGCCGTACGTGGACTACTCGCAGCCCATCAACATGATCCTCACGCAGGACTGCTCCGGGTTCTCGCTGGGGAGCTTCTTCATTCGCCGGTCCGAATGGAGTGACCTGCTGCTCGATATCATGTGGGATCCTACGTTCTACGAGCAGAAGCACATGGAATGGATCCACGCCGAGCAGTCCGCTCTAGAGTATATGTACCGAACGCAGGCGTGGGTGCGCTCCAGCGTCGCCTTTGCCGACCAGAGGCTCTTCAACTCGTACCCGCAAGGGGCGTGCGGCGACGCGGCTGGCAGCAAGAGCATATTCTACCAGCGCCGCGACCGCGACTTCGCCGTCAACCTCGCTGGCTGCGAGTGGGGCCGCGATTGCTGGGCAGAGATCATGGAGTGCAAGCAAGTCTCGCAGGATTTGCATCGCAAGAAGTTCCTTCTCTTCTGAGCGTCTCTCAGTCGCTACCGGCGCACGGCCCTATAATGTCCTTGGCGCCGCGTTAAGTCCCGCGCCGTACGCTGCTCCGTCGGGCGGCAGGCCGGCTGAACATCTCGTGATAGATGTGGTACTAAATACAGCAGGGCCAGGCCTGTGCTTGCATCTAGGCGATGTTATTCAAGTTTTGGCAACGTTAGCGAATAATACAGCGCGCGGTATAAGCCGCACAAGCAGCGCCCTAACTAGCGGTGCTATAAACGCCGCAGTTATGCAAGCAGCCGATATATGCTCTAAATATAGCTAAGCACACTAGAACTGGGCTCTTTTCCTTTGTTTGTTTGTTTCATAAACTAAGGTGCATAGCCGCGCGACTCGCGGATCTGCGCTTTGCTGTCCTCGTTGAGCTCGTCGCGCACGGCAGCAAAGATCCAGCCGTTCAGCACCGTATCATAGAACAGAAACGCAAACGTGGGAGCCGTGGCCAGCGGCGGCCATTTAAGCAGGTAGCAGGCGCCCGTGGCAATGAACAGAAACATGAGCCGCACGGGCAGGACCTGCATGAAGTTGCGCAGAACCTGCTCGCCCGTGAGGCGCATGAGGTCGTCAACAGCAAGCATGACGAGTAGGCACGCGATCAGGCCCTCGCTGCCGCTGCCTGTGGACGCAGATACGGTCGATCCAAGGATAACGACAAAGATGTTCGTATAGATCTTTTCCGGTGCAAACGCAAGGAAATACGCCACCGTGATGAGCCACGAGATGCGCGTGAACACGAGTGTGTTGGCCGAAATGAATCCCATGCTGCAGATTTATGCTTGGACTGACGAGTTTCGCGTGTCCACAAAAAGAGAGACGCCTGTGCTTACACAGTCTCTAACTACGGGAGAAGGGCATGACACCTAGTGTGCACCGCTTCAACAATGACCTAAGCGAGCTCTGACGCGCTGATTCGAGTCGTTTCTCCTACTGCGAGGCTGTCAATGTGTAAATATGCTTAACTTTTATGTCTTGCGCGTTGTAGAGCCTAGCTACGCTCGCCTACTCGCGCCGCGCTTCGCGTTCTAATTTAAGTCACGTGTGTCATCTCGGCGGGAAGGGCAATGCAACGCGCCTGCAGTCGAAAGTAAACATTGCAATGGCCGGCGTGTGGTCTCCGGCAAGTGTACTTGCTCCACGAGACACAATCAGCCAATTGCAGTTTGGACCAGACAACTTGCTCGCGCTCGCGTCGTGGGACGGCTGCGTGCGCGTCTCTAATGTGCAAGGCGATTGGAGCGCGCAGTGGCAGACCTCGCGGCCGCAATTTAGTGTGTCCTGGGACATGGTCTCGGCAAAGCTCTACTTCGGGGGTGCTGAGTCTCGCGTGAGTGTTATAGACTGTGAGGCTGAGCTGCAATACGATCTCGTGGCGGCGCCCTCAGTCGTGACGTCCTTGGCGACGTCGACTCAAAGCCTCTTTGTCGGCACAACGCAGGGCGCAAGCTCCCTTGATCAGCGTAAAGCTACGCCAGCCGCCGTATTCACGAGCGGCGTCGGCACAATTGCTCTCGACGTCGAGCCAGGCGGGACGACGTTAGTGGCGGCCGGCGCCGACGGCCAATGCCGTGTGTGGGACACGCGAAACGCGATAAAACCGCTGAGTTGCCAAAAACCGTTTCGTAGTGACTCGCCGCTACTGAGTGTTAAGCTCGCGCAAGATGCCCGTGTGTATGCGGTTTCGAACCAGGAGTCACACGTCGCCGTGGCCTATCCAAACACACCTGACAGATCGTTCGTGTTCAAAACGAACCGCATCATTCCAGAGATTGGCGCGGCACGCATGTACCCCGTCTATGCACTGGATTTCCAGGCGGGCGTCCTGACCGCCGCCGGAGGGGATAAGTCTATCTGCGTCTGGGACATCGAGCAAAGAAAGCTAATGCGGCGCATATCGTTTTCGATGCCTTGCGTCTCTATTTCCTATTCGCGAGGCGGTGAGTTCTGCGCAGTGGGCTTAAGCAATGACGCATGGATGAATACGCGCGCTAAGTTCTGTGACCGTTCGCGCGCAAAGGTCATGTTGAGCCAACTCGAGTCCTGACTACAAGTAGTGGGTATTTTGTGCTACTCTACAAAAGCGTTATCCTATTGAGCGAATGCATGCGCATGAGTTAGTAGGTTAGGCGAACGGCAAATATCATGGGCTCGAAACCTCAGGACTCCTTCAGCAGGGAGCACAGAGACGCGATGTTAACCACCTGAATGACGACTCGTTCAGCCAATATTTTGCTACGTGAGTAACGCGTTGACCTTCGGGATCTACTCATTTGTGCGTCACTCAATTGGCGGGCGTAGCATCGCAACGCTGGCTGATAAGCCTGAATCAGCGCGCTGTTAAAACGCTGGCACACGCGCGCACTATACCTATTCTAATTGGGTCTATATTTAAGACAAACCTTATATGTGCACTGCAATTGACGTCACTAAGTAACGAACTGGCCATGTAATTCTTTCCACTCCAGCTCCTGATAGGGCCCTTGTTTGTAAGCGGCTGGCAAAGTTGATGGAAAACGCCGAAAGGCGATAGGCAGAAGAATTTCAGGCGGCAGCGCACTATTCCAAAAGCCCGTAGGAGTCTCACGAACCCAAAGATCGGGCTGTCGTGCCGCGCCGGACGCACACGACACGGCGACGGGCTTCACCGATAGCGCGTCGTGGCCCTATTTTTTTTTTCCCTTATCTGTGGCCGCACGCACGTGTCGTCCATGCCCTTGCCGCAAATAGCTCATGCGGTATTGCGCAATTTTTGGGATTTAATGGGAGGCGATCACATCATTTCCCGTTACCTCCGAAATTGAGCGCGACGCTCCCATCCGCCAAAATCATCCGACTTGACCAAAGATGACGTCAACATGGGGACCGTTGAGTCTAGCAAGCAATGCTAACACTAGTGTCCTGCAGAACTCCGTCGATATGCCGGACTTCTACGATAGCCACGACTCCTTGTCGTCGCTGTCGCACTCGGAAGAGGAATTGCAGACCGACGACAGCGAGTTCGACAGCGAGCCGGCCGACAAGTTCGAGGGCCTGATTGCCGACATCAAACGCATTATGGGCCCCACGTCCGGCCTGGATACGGAAGACATCGACACGGAGGCGCTCATGCAGCGCATGCGCGACTACATCTCGAACTCGAAGGAATGGAGCAAATATGCGTTTGTGGACACGGCGATGAACTACACGCGTAACGGCGTTGATACGATCAACAAGAAGGCGAATCTGCTCGTCCTCGTGTGGACGCCCGGCAAGGGCTCGGCTGTACATGACCACGCGAACGCGCATTGCATTGTAAAGGTGCTGCAGGGCACGCTGCGCGAGACGCTGTACGACGCGCCGTGTGCGGCGGAGCCGCACAAACTGCATGTGTCGCGCGTGAGCGACTACGGCGCGAACGAGGTGTCGTACATGAGCGACACGCTAGGACTGCACCGCATGGAGAACGTGTCCAGCGTGCCGGCCGTGTCCCTGCACTTGTACACGCCGCCCTACGCAGCCAAGTTCGGGTGCCATATCTTTGATGAGGCCAGTGGCGAGAGCAAGAAAGTCTCGATGTCGACGTTGTACTCGGACCATGGCGTCAGGATCGCCGGCAGCGCCGACTCGTGCTAGGCACGCTCGAGCTGCATTTCTTCCATTTACTACTCTTAACGACTATATGATCATATTTATGCAAATTTGCTTTTGCAGAACGGCGCACCGCAACGCCGCCAATCGATTCCTGGTATTTTGTACATGTACGTGGCCGGCGCGCGGCACACGCTCCCGTCCGCAGCGCCGCCAGATCGCACAGCATTTTTTTGTCGTCAGCGCGGCGTTTACCGTGATTCGGAGCATACGGCTACACCGTATATGCCAGCTGCGGGGCACATATGGTATGGGCGAAACCGGCAACACCGGTGACACTGGCGCTGTGAGTGCGTATGCGCGCTATTTATGGCAGCCGCACAGTGAAGATGCAAATGGGGCGCGCGGTTTCCTGTGGGCCTGCGTGCAGAGAGAAACCCCTGCCCCAGGACACGCGACTCTCTCCTGGAGGAAACACGTTCGTGACACGTTCTCCACCTCATCACATCGACATGACTCTGTCCGACTTTGGCCCGCGCGAGCACCCCGACACCCTTGTTCTGTTCGACGTCGACGGCACGCTGACGCCGGCGCGTCTGAGCGTGACGCCCGAGATGGTGAAGACGCTGAAGGCGCTGCGCAAGAAGGCCGTCATCGGCTTTGTGGGCGGCAGCGACTTCGTGAAGCAGGAGGAGCAGCTCGGCTCGACGGTGCTGCAGGACTTCGACTACTGCTTTAGCGAGAACGGGCTCACGGCGTTCCGTCTGGGCCAGCCCATCGAGACGGAGTCGTTCATCACGTTCATCGGCGAGGACCGCTACAACAAGCTGGTTAAGTTCGTGCTGCGCTACCTGGCCGACCTGGACCTGCCGAAGCGTCGCGGCACGTTTGTCGAGTTCCGCAAGGGTCTCGTGAACATCTCGCCCGTCGGCCGCAACGCGTCGACGGAGGAGCGCAATGAGTACGAGAAGTTCGACCTCGAGCACAAGATCCGCGAGAAGTTTGTTGAGGCACTGAAGAAGGAGTTCCCGGACGTCGCGCTGACGTACTCGATCGGCGGCCAGATCTCGTTCGACGTGTTCCCGACGGGCTGGGACAAGACCTACGCGCTGCGCCACGTCGAGAAGGAGGGCTTCAAGACGATCCACTTCTTCGGCGACAAGGCGTTCGAGGGCGGCAACGACTGGGAGATCTACAACGACCCGCGCACGACGGGCCACGCCGTGAAGAACCCGAACGACACGATCCGCATCCTGAACGAGCTCTTCGACCTCAACACTTAATAAACTCTAATAATTCATCATGTAAGAAGCCTCACGTATGCCAGCACCAGCGCGAACGTACCCGTGCACACACCAATTAGCCACTGCAGGACCTGCACCTTCGTGCCCTCAATCTGCGTCTTGAAGTTCGACAGCTCCTGGTCAATGCGCGCATTCAGCTCCTGCAGCTTCAGCTCGTGGCCGGCCGACTCCTCGCGCGCACGGCCCTTCTCCAGGTTCAGGTCGAGCCGCACGTTTGCGCGCGCCTTTGCAACCGTCTCCTTGAACTGCTGCCGCGTCTTCTCGACGTCCGTCTTCAGGCGCTCGTGCTCGTCGTTGATGCGCCCAAAGTCCGCCTTGTCCAGATTCTGCAGCTCGGACTTCAGCTTCGTGAAGTCCACCTTCTGCTGGTACACGCGCTTGCTGAACTCGGCCCGCGACACCTGGTCCGCGCTCAGCATGTCCACCGTCTCCGACAGCACCGAGTTCAGCGACCGCAGCACGGCATCTGCCTGCGTCGGGCTGAGGCCCTCCTTCTCGAGCTGCACGGCAAACTTGCGCGTGTCGAAGTGGTGGCTGCGCGCAAACCGCGCTGCCGGCACGCGGCTCGCAAACGCATTTAATGGCCGCGGCACAAATGCTCTGCTCAGGCTCTGAATTCCCAGCCGCTGCATGTCGGATCCGCCAGCCGCTGCGCCTCTTAGTGTGGGTTGGTGGTGGAGGTGGAGGTGGTGGTGACGGGGTAAGCGGGTCAGCGCGCGCTCGTCCAGCCGTTGCGTGTGCGTGAGCGGTTTGGGACTCTGGGCCCTCTCCCCGGGGCAGCTGGGCTGCTGCTGCTGCTGCTGACCTTCGCCGCATTGCTAGCAGTATGTAGTCTCCGCTGGGAGTGACATGGCGGGCGAGTGGGTGTCCTACGCGCGTCGCCAAAAATTAGCCACGGCAGCGCAGGGTGGGCATGTTTAGGCTGGCGCAACCGCAATTGAAGAGGCTGGGCCTCGTGCTCGGCGCCTCGGCCGTCGGCCTTGCGGCAGGCTCTGCTGCGGCCGACGGCCCGGCGCTGCGCGATGCAGACCGGCCGAAACGCGGCGTGTACTTGTGGGGCGACAACAGTAAAGGGCTCATTGCCGACGCGGGGCCGATTGTGCGGACGCCGACACGTGTGCCGTACTTCGACAATACGGCCCTGCGCGCGCTGGCCGTGGCGCCGGAGTACGCGGCGGCGGCGCTGGCGAACGGCGACGTCGTGCAGTGGGCGACGCCGGCGGGCCAGCGCGTCGTGCTGAAGGGCAAGAACATCACGCAGCTTTATTTGACGCCATCGTCACACATCGTCGTCGCGCTGGGCAAGGACGGCAAGATCTGGTTTTGGAGCGGCGCCGCGACGCCGGCGCCGCTGCAGGTCGACGCGAAGCTGGGCTGGTTCGAGCGCATTGTGGACGTGCGATGCGGCGTGGACCACGTTGCAGCGCTCACTAACCGCGGCCGCGCATTAACCGGGTTCCTACGCGCCGATGCCGAGCACCATGGCCAGCTCGGCATCGCCGCGTTCCCGCACTTCGAGCCCGTGCCGGCGCCGGGCGTTCTGCACCAAGTGAAGCTCCTCGACGCGCCCGTGTCGCAGATTGCGTGCGGTAACTACCACTCGCTGTTTCTGACAACGCGCCACGAGCTGTGGGGCGCGGGCTCGAACAAGTTTGGCCAGCTCATGCTGCCCTACACGTATAAGACGGTGAAGAGCAGCGTGCCCATAAAGCTGCAGGAGCGCGTCAGCGACATAGCCGCGGGCTCGCTGCTCACGTACTTCCGCCAAGTGGACGGGAGCTGGTTTGTGGCCGGCGACGGCGAGTTCGGCCAGTTCGGCACGGGCTCGTTTGCGCAGTGCCAGAACGCACCGCTGCGCATTGGGCTGCTCGACAATCTGCGCGAGTACAATGAGGCCCTGGGCAGGGTCGTGCCCGTGAGCGTCAAGAACTGGGCGGTTGGCGGCACGCACACGTTTGCGCAGCTCGACAACCCGCGCAGCGACTGGCTGCTGTGGGGCTCCAGCGAGCTGGGCCAGCTCGGGCACAACAAGTTGTCGAAGGTCGTCAAGCCCGTGCCCGTGGCCAAGGTCATGGTCGACTATCATGCGCTCGGCGCCACGGCGTTTGTTGCCGGCGACAAGATCAGCGGCTGCTTTGCCCAGAGCGCATAATTCGGCGCCGGCGGCTGCGCTTAGACACTGGAGTGTTGACGCGAATAGCACTTGCCTGCAGAGCCTCCTAGGCTTGGATTAGATGGGCGTGCACTGCGGGACTAGGCCGTGGTTAACGCGTTTCTTGTAAATAGTTAATACGAACAATTAATAGAGGCACACAAGAGACGCGCGAATTAAGAAAGGCGCCAAGCACAGTGAGCGGGCGAAACCTTATTATCCGCACGTAACGCAGTGGCCACTTACGGGGCTTAATTAGGCTGCGCACTTAGGGCAACCGCTGCAAGTAGGCTCTCGTCACCGTCGAGTCCAGGCCTCGAATGCAGGCGTTGCCAGACCCAAAGATTCACAAATTCATTAAATGCTACATCTGTGAAAGCTAGCTGCTTCGAAGGCTTGCAGGGAGGCAGTACACGCACGGGCCGCGCGCGCAGCAGACCGGGCCTTTCAACCGGCAGGCAGTGACCCCTTACCCAGGCGCCCTTACTGTCGACGACGAGCCTCCACCGATCCCAGCACCTCCTTCTCAGAAAGAATAGACTAGCGCCGGCGTGGGAGGGCGCGGTATGTCTTCGCTCTACAATAACGCGGTCAAGCAGTCCAAGATCCTGCATGACTTCCTAGCGGAATTGCGCACGTCGCCCGAGGACGCGCCGAGCCGGCTGACTGGCCAGGTCTCGACGGCCATCACGTCGTTCCAGCGCGCTATAGACAGCTACTCGGCGGCGGCGAACAACGAGATTGTGCCGGAGAAGAAGCAGCAGGCGCAGGACCGCATACTCACGTTCCGCGAGGAGCTTGTGAAGGCGCGCGACGAGCTGCGGTCGCTGAAGGCGCGCCGCGAGGAAAGCATTGCCGCGCAGCAGCGCAACCAGCTCTTCCACCGCCCGCAGCACCAGTCGGACGCCTACGCGCAGTCTGAGAACCCGTTCGCGGCGGCGCCCGCGCAGGGCATCGACCGAGGCGCGGGCATGGCGCGCGAGGGCGACGTCATCCAGCGTGCCGGGCAGCAGCTCGACGAGTTCATCGAGATGAGCAGGAATGCACTGAGTGACCTTGGCGAGCAGAACGAGCTTCTGCGCAAAACGGGCCAGTCTATGCGCAAAGTGGCCAACACGCTGGGCATCTCGAACGAAACCATCCGCAAGGTCGAGCGCCGCGCTAAGGAGGACAAGCTCGTCTTCTACGGCGGCGCCATCACGATGCTCGTGGCCTTCTATTTTATTGTGAAGCTACTGCGATGAGCAGCACTGCCTGCCCGCGCGCGCGGCTCGCGCCGTCGTCGGTCATGGCCGGCGTGCTGCCGCGCAACAGCATAATCCGAGGCTAGCTCCACCACGATACGTAATTTATCACAGACTCTAATGCAGCACGCCGCACCTTGCCCGCGCATCAGGGCCCGTCCGCGTCAAGCGCGCCGTCTCGGCAGCAGACGCGAAGCGCGGCAAGGCGCCGCAAAACACGACGAAGTGTATGTCCTCATCACTTGAGCGCCGTCGACAACCCAGTCCACAGCTGCTAGAAACAGCGCTGGCGTGCCGGCGTGCTGGCGCAGCATCTGGCGCTGCCAGCGCTCAGGCGCGGCGTTTGCACGAAGAGCGGGCCTCAGGCACGGCCTTGTTTAGGACGCGCGCGCTCGCGCAACACGCAACGCGACGCAACGCGACGCAACGCGACGCACCGCAACGCGACGCACGCGTAGCAGGTTTCAGTTTGACGCGTGCTTCATTAGTGCGCGAGCAAGTAGACGCGTCGCGACGTATTATTATTTAGCGTCGCGAGGCCCACGCGACGCAGGCGCCTGCGCAGCTCGATGCGCGCCGCTGTCTCGCATGGAACGTGCCGCCACGCGCCAGACGCGCGGCGAGCCGCATTAGGGCGATGCGACTAAACGAGATTGCGTTTTGTGCCACTGGAATGTTTGTTGATCATGCGTCGTGCCGAACCCTCGATATGCAGGGCTCCCCCCGGCACAACAGTGGCACCGATATGAGCGCTAATCGCGGATAAATAGTTATTCCCCGCGGTATGGCTACGTATGCTTGAGCTAGAAAAGTATATTGCACTCGCGGCACGCTCATTTCGGCGTGCTGGGCTGCAACGCGTTGCGGGCTCGCTCGCTCAGTCATACATGCCGCCGGCACCCAAAATTTACAAACAAATGGGACTTCTCTAAACAGAAGCCCAACAACAACAAAAGCTACGCCATACGCCCAACATGGGGCGAATCATGGAGCCGGCGAGTCATGCAACTCGCCTGTCTGAGACAGCCAAGCTCTGCGCGGGCACCCTGGGGCAGGCTCGATACAAACACCAAACACACAGAGCCAGCAAGAATCGAGGTCTATAGCAATCTTCTGAGAGCAGCGCCTCGTTCAGGCGCACGGCCTATCCGCTAAAGTACTGTAATGTACAGCCACTGCCGCAGCGCACCGAGTTGGCTGGCTATCCGTATCCGGGTTTGGGTGCTGTATGGGCACCCGGGTTTCCAGCCGGTGTCGATCTTGCGGTAGGGGTTGTGCGAACAAGATGCACATTATCTGCATGCCAAATATCGTGGTTACGCCGCCCGCCGGGTTGTGGAGCGGGGTGAAAAATGGGAAATTCGCGCGCTTTTCCCGGCGATTCCGCAATTCGCCGCAGTCCTGCCGGAGCAGCGCTGCGAACGCCTCGACGCTGTGCCCTAACACGAACCGATTAAGCGTCATTAGGCTGCTCGCGAGGGCGCGCAGGACCCAATCTGACGGCGCGCCCCGCTCTGCAGATCTGGATGACAAACGGAGTCCGGCAAAGTTAGCCCACCCTAGCCCCCCCTGTTTTTGGGAAACCCCTCCATCCCGTTTTTCGCTCCCACCTTTAAAAACACCCCATCGTTCACGGCCCCAAGTTCCTAGCGCGGTTGCGAGTCCTTCCTTTATACCCACCCACCACAGTCTTTCATTTTCCCTACTATGCACCTTAGTACTTCCGCTATTGCGCTGGGTCTCTTGGCGTCTGCTGCTGTCGCTCAGCCCATCAACCACCACGCTCACCGCCGTGAGGCCGAGCCCGTCGAGGCGTACGTCACTGTGTACGAGACGCACTACGTGACGGCCGGCCAGACCGTCCCGTCGGTCGAGACCGCCACGCACGTCGCGAACCAGGACAACGCCGCCGCTGCGGCCACGCCCGTCGTTACGTCGACGACCGCCGCCGCTCCGGAGGCGCCCTCGTCTACGTCCGAGGCGTCGTCGTCGTCGTCGTCGGCCGCGGCTCCGTCCAGCGTGGAGGCCTCCTCCACCTCGTCGTCGGCCCCCGCCGAGACGAGCTCTGCGCCCACGGCGTCGAGCAGCGTGTCTGCCGGCAGCGCCGGTGCTCTCGGCATCACCTACACGCCCTACACGAGCAACGGTGGCTGCAAGACGAGCGACGAGGTTGCTGAGGACCTGAAGAAGATCTCTGACTACTCCATCATTCGTCTCTACGGCACGGACTGCAACCAGATCGAGAACGTCTACAACGCGAAGGGCGACAACCAGAAGCTGTTCGTTGGTGTGTTCGACATCGGTAACATCCAGAGCTCGTGCCAGGCTATCCACGACGGCATCAAGGGCGACTGGGACTCGGTCCACACCGTCAACATCGGCAACGAGCTTGTGAACGATGGTGAGGCCACGGTCGACCAGGTCTCTGGTTACGTGCAGCAGGGCCGCAGCGCTCTGAAGTCGCTCGGCTACAACGGTCCCGTTGTTGCCGTTGACACGTTCATCGCCACGATCAACAACCCTGGCCTGTGCAAGCTGAGCGACTACATCGCCGTGAACGCGCACGCGTACTTCGACGGCGGCGTCACGTCCGAGCAGGCTGGCAGCTGGGTGCAGCAGCAGATCGAGCGCGTCTGGAGCGCGTGCGGTGGCTCGAAGCCCGTCACGATCGTCGAGACCGGCTGGCCGAGCAAGGGCAAGTCGAACGGCAAGGCCAACGCCTCGCCCAACGACCAGTCCGCGGCCATCGACTCGATCAAGAGCAGCGTTGGCAACGACGCGTACCTGTTCACAGCCTTCAACGACCTGTGGAAGCAGCCCGGCTACCTCGACGTCGAGCAGTTCTGGGGCATCTACGGCGACGCCTCGGCCTAAGCAGCGGATTTTCCCTCCACCTTTTTATACTCACGATCTTTACATACTCGAAAATAGTTTTACTCTCAAATTAACGCCTTACTACTAAGTAGCTGCTCAGGTTTTAACTGCGTAGCGGCGGTGGCAGCCGCTGCTGCCTGCCACGGCTAGCTCGACTCTGCCTAGACGCGCGACGTGCTTCTTCCTGCTGGACCCGCGAAACAGGGTTAGGGTACTTTAATTGCGAAGTTATGTGATGCGTAGGCCGCGCGCTACGCGTCTGCTGGCTACTAAAATTGTTAGCTGCGCTTCAATTTGAGAGATGGCGGACTCGTTGGTGGACAATCTCAGTTTAGAGGCCCAGGCCCAGGAGTGGGGCGAGAAGTGCGCCCGTTATGCGAGCGAGCACAACGAGGAGAATCCGGACTTGTTGTTCGAGTACGGCAAGGCGATTTTTGCCGTGGCAAAGCGCAGCGCTAGTCTCGTCGATACACAGAAGGTCGAAGAGAAGCAGCTGCCCCTGGAGAACCCGAAGGTAAAGCTTGCTGCTGACGACAGTGATGCGGAGGAGGACGAAAGCGCATCGAGCCCGCGTAAAGACGACGCGGATGGTCAGCGCGAAGCGAGCGAAGAGCAGGACGCCGCGGAAGCGGACAAGGAGGCGGATGAGGACGAGCCCGAGGATGACTTTGTGTTTGCATTCCAAATCATCGACTCGTGCCGCGTGCTCTACGGCAAGCAGGACCAGACGCGCGAAGTGAAGGGGAAGCTTGCAAAGACGCACGAACTGCTAGGTGATATCGCAATTGAGGACGATAATTCGCCTCAGGCCGTTGAAGACTACACGGCAGCCGCCGCATTGAAGCGTGAACTGTTTGGCGCCGACTCCGGCGAATATTCAGAGACCGAGTTCATGCTGTCCCTTGCGTACGACACAATTGGCGAGCCCCAGAAGTCTCTCGAGCACTTGCGGCTGGCCGCAGAGGCGGCTAAAGCCGCTAAACTGGACGCTGCTGCAGATCTTGAACAGCGCGTCACTGATTTAGAGCAGGAGCTGCGCATCGCCGCCAAGATTGGCGACAAAAACGCGAAGGAAGCAGAAAAGGCGACAAAAGAGAGTATATCAGGGCGCACGGCAATTCAGAGCGCCGTCCAGGGCCTAGTATCGGGTGCCAACGATATTTCACAGCTGGCACGAAAGCGAAAACGGCCGGATTCAAAGACGCCCGAGCCAGAGGCTCAGAAGCCGCCTAAAAAATAGACAAAAAAAAAGATATTGCCTGTAATACACTGATATTTAGTTTCCATAGCTTTGTATCTCCTAATGTCCGCGTCCTGGCGTGCCTTCCTACATAATAAGGAAAGACCCAACGCCGCGCAGACTGCAACCGCGCATAAACATACACGCGCGGTTGCGACTTTGCATACTCATTGCTACTACAATCCAGCGCTTGACATCATTCATTTATGCGAGGGTTCTATTTATAGTTCCTCGCAGAGCGGGCGCGACAACCATCATTGCCTTGCAACAGAAGCCACGATCGCTGACGAAAGGTTTATTCATTAACAGGAGGAGCCTCGCGACAAGAACAACAAGCTCTTAGAGCAAAATGCCAGCCGAGCGCCGTATTATTTTCACACCAATTTCGAGCTGCCATCCTCATGTGTGCTAAACACCAGCATTGCGAAAATCGTATGCGCGTTTACGACGTCATCATCGTGCGCTGCCAAGACACGGCGTGATTATGATAAGGGGCCCCTGTGCATGGCGCTAGCCCGTGATCCGGCGCCATTGGCGCCCGGCCCCAACCCTTTGCCTGCACCACGTCATAGATATGACTGCGCCGCGCGCGGCGGCTGTTGATGCTAGTATATATAACGCAGGTAAACCTAGACGACTCCCGCCACTCAAAATGGTTTGTAGTATCTTGAATGATAATGGCACTCTGAGCTTGTGCGCAATTGAGGGCGCCGAGTTATTGCTCGTATGTACAACTCTTCCTTTCACACTATATCGCATCAGGCAATACCGGGCCTCGACCAAGCCAGGCGCATTGTTGTCTGTGTTTGCGGCAACGTGTCGTACGTTCGCCTTCTGCGCTTCTGCAATCTTCACGGTCTTGGCTGCTAGCCCGTCTTCAGCTGCTGGGCTTCTATTCACGGTTACAACCCTCGCCATTACCACTTTACATTATACGGAACTAAGCGTAGCACCTCATAGTGTAGCATCGACTGAATTGTTGCTCTGGTGGACTTTACAGGCCGCGTTATCCTTGTCGAAACTCGCAGTTGAGCCAACGCTTCTGAATGCTACACTAGGTGTGCTCGCCGTCTCGGCATGGCTTCTCGAGACGTACAGTTCCCCCTGGGACCCCCAGGGATTTGAAGAGGCCTCAATTTTCGGCAAATTGAACATGTCATTCATGGGCAAAATGATTGCCGCGGCTCAGGAAAGGGTTATTTCGTCGGATGATTTCGCCGGATGCCCGGACGGGACGAGCATGCATGTGGCATATGATTCGTTCCAGCAGACGTTCTATCAGTATCCATTCGGAAGCAAGTATCGACTCGTTCGCGCCTTGCTGACGTTTCGCAAGTGGCGCATAATTACTATGCTCGTGTTTGACGTGCTGCGCGATATTGTGTCCTACTCTCAGCCGTTACTACTTGCAGGGTTTCTCAAAAGTCTGGAGATCGGGAAAAACACAGTTTCGATCAAATTTGAGTCAGTGTACCTTGCATTTGCTGTAGGGTGTGCTCTGCTGCTCTCAAATGCGCTTCAAGGGCTGTACCAGAACATTGTGAGCGAAGTGTACATTGACATTCGTACGTCCCTCATGGACGCAATATATCGGAAAGGACTGGTCCTAACTGATGATGCACGCACCGAGTACGATACGTCTAAGATTATGAACTTGATCAATGTCGACACCGAGTCACTCGAAATGGTATTCGGCCAGGTGACTACCCTCATTTCGGCACCAATCGGCTTGATATACTGCACCGCCCAGTTATACATGTTCTTAGGAAAGGCCACTTTAGCTGCCATTCCATTGTATGTTCTCTACGTGCCTTTCACTTCGTGGTCAACAAGGAGGATGCTGCGGACTTTCCCGGAAACTATGGCGGCGAGAGATGCAAGGGCCAAATCAACGATTAGCATCATGCGCAACATGAAGTCGCTGAAGTTTTACGCTTGGGAAGAGCCGTATGAAAAGAAAGTTTTCGACGACCGCGCCAAAGAAGTTGGAATAAGACGCAAATTCTTGAGGCTGCGCGTTGCGTTGCGAGCAGCCTCGGACCAGTTGGACAATGCTGTATTGATTGCCGTGTTTTTAGCTTTCCTCTACATTTCAAACACGCCGCTCAGCCCGGAGATCGTTTTCCCCGCCCTTTCATTGATAAAGATGGTCTCTGGACCACTGTTTAGTATGCCTACTACAGTATCGCAGTTGGGTAGCGCGGTAACGGCTCAAACACGAATTCTCAAGTTTCTCGACCAGCCAGAGGAGAAGTTCGAAAACTACTTTCGCAAGCCGGCCGTCGGCGCAGACGACTTCGAAACACCGCTAGTCGAGCTTGAACATGCCCAGATAGCGTGGGGAAGCCAGGAAGACTCCCCAATTGCTGTGATGCCACTAAGTCTGCAGCTGCATCGTGGTGACCTTTGCTGCGTACTGGGGAAAGTTGGTACTGGGAAGTCAGCGCTATTGAGGGCATTGTGCGGGCGACTTTTTATTACCAAGGGCTCTATAACCATCAAGGGATCCCTCGCTTATGCCAGCCAGGAACCTTGGCTGCAGTATAAAAGCCTGCGTGACAACATTCTTTTTGGGCTGGAGTACGACGAAGAGTTTTACAGACAAACAATTCAAAGCTGTGATCTAGAAAGTGATATTGCGCTTTTCCCGGAGGGAGACCTCACTGAAATTGGCGAGAAAGGAATCAGCTTAAGCGGTGGGCAAAAGGCACGAGTCTCCCTGGCTAGAGCCGTGTACAGCCGAGCAGACGTCTACGTCTTTGACGATGTTTTATCGGCAGTGGACCAGCATGTCTCGAACAAACTGCTGAAAACCTTATTCGCTAGCGATGGTTTGCTGGCGTCTAAAGTGGTTATTCTTGCTACGCATACCGCCAAGTCACTGAAGATGGCTAGTAAACTGGTGTGTATGTCTCGGGGAGGCAAGACTGTTTTCAACGGATCCCCAGGCGATGCCAGCGCGGATGACCTTGCGAGCGCCACTAGTGAGGAGGACTTGGCGCAGTCTACCAGTCTTAATCTGGTCTCAACAGAAAGCGCTAATCGGCGCGACGAGGTCAGAGCTCTGCACGCTCAACGACGGGCTGATCGTGCGAGTAAAATCGACACGAAGAACCCAAATGCAACTTTCGCGCCGCAAGACTTTACCAAAGATGAGATGCTTCCCGACGTGCCTATATGGGGTACCTACAAGCGATATTTGGCCACTGCAGGTAATGTTGCCGTTCCAAGCATATTGGCTGTCATCTTAGGCGTGCTGAGTTCAAGCGTGGTCACCCTGTGGCTCACTGTATGGTCTGGGAAGGGTCTTTCAGGCATAGCTGAGTCGCAGTTTTATGTTAACGTGTTCTTGCTCATCATGCTGTTGAATGCAGTCGCAGAATGTGGCGGCTACTACGCCTTTTTGGCTATCTTGGCCCTACGGGTGTCTCAGAGGCTCCATAACATGATGCTTGACAATTTGGTACATGCGCCCATGGCGTTCTTCGAGCGAACGCCACTTGGTACTATCATGAGCCGCTTTACAGGAGACATAGCTTCACTTGATCAGACAATGCCTCTTACCATGTACGTTTTCCTGTACATGATTATGAGCACTACTGTGAACCTCACCATCTCCGTTATAGGCTCTCCCATCCTTGGCTTGATACTGGTGCCGTTATTCTTCAAGTACAATGGGTACAGAAAGGCATTCGTACCAGCTTCGCGACAGCTACAGAAACTCATGAGCGCATCTAACGGCCCTCTTCTCAGTCACATCGAGGAAAGCACGCGCGGAATAGCTGTGATCACAGCATTTGATATGAAAGATGAGTTTATCAAAGGGTTCGAGAGCCGTGGTAATTACTGGGCCTACACAAGCTTCCTGCGTTACGCACTTCGGAGGTGGATGAACACGCGCGTTACGCTAATGTCCGCTTCTGTCGTAGTATTCACCATGCTATCCATTGTCTTCCTTGTCAGGTACGTCGATCTTCCAGTTAGTGTTGCTGGTATTGTGCTCTATGGCATTCGTAGTGCTCACGCGAGGCTCGCAAACATCATTGAGTCATGGACGCAGGTCGAGGTAACTGTGGTCGGAGTTGAACGAGTTTTCAATTACATTGACATTCCAAGCGAGGCGCCGTATCATAAAGATCCCCTTGACGGCCCTGAACTTGAACCAGACTGGCCGTCAAAAGGGGTGATCGAGTTTCACAACTACAGTACCAGATACAGACCCGAGCTGAAGGACATTCTGCACAACATTGACATATCTGTCAGGGAGAAGGAAAAGATCGGGGTAGTGGGTCGTACGGGAGCTGGGAAAAGCTCGCTTACGCTGGCCATGTTCCGGATTCTCGAAGCCACATCTGGACATATTGCCATCGACGATGTTAAGACATCGGACTTGGGGCTTTTTGATCTTCGCAGCCGATTATCTATTATCCCTCAGGAGGCGCAGATCTTCAAGGGAACCATTCGGCAGAATCTGGATCCGCTGAACACTTCCGACGATGCAAAACTCTGGCGAATACTCGAGTTGTGCCATTTGAAGGACCACTTTGAATCGGGGCTAGACACGGAAATCACTGAAGGTGGAGAAAACATCAGCCGTGGACAAGCTCAGCTCATTTGCTTAGGCAGGGCTCTTCTTAGACCGACCAAGGTTCTGGTTTTGGATGAGGCGACTGCCTCAGTTGACACGAATACGGACAGTTTTGTGCAATCCACAATACGGCGTGAATTCAAGGACCGTACTATTATCACAATCGCACATCGGCTTGACACTGTCATGGATTCAGACAAGATTCTCGTGCTGAGCGAGGGTCGAGTTGTCGAATTTGACACTCCACAAAAGCTTTTAGAACAGAAAGGTGCATTTTACGAGCTGTGCAATTCAAAGCATTAGTGACCCGAGGCTATATATATTCAGCTCATGAAATGTTTGAGTCGACAGTACTGCGAACCAGGACTTTGCAGCGCTCTTATTAGGCTGCGTTTAACCAATCTATATAATTTACCCTCTTTTACAGCCACTTTTGTGACCAGTGCTACAACTATTGACTTTCGGTGGTGTCGCGAACCAGCTGGTAGTGCACTACAACAGGAATTCCCGATCAGAAAGCTGAACAAGATGGCTCGCTCATTTGTCTACCCGCACATTGCCCGGTCGGAACTAGCCTGCAGTGCTTAGTAGCAGGTAGCTTTTCAAAGAGCATACTAAAAATGAACAGTTTGGATTACTACATTCAAGTGATGCATACCAATTACTCGAACGCGTGTTCTAAATGTTCAAAAGAGACGCAGCAGAGAATTTGCAAAGCACACTGAGGACTAAGAAAGAAAATTCGGCATACAGAATAACTGGAGAGCCCTTTCGGCCGTAGCGCGTCGAAAACGTGAGCGAACCATGATCGTCGGTCACGACCCCTACCCTAGCACATCATATCTACCCTAGCCTGGCTTATCATGCCGTTAGCCGTCATTAGATTAGCCGTGCCGAATTAGCTCCTGTCTTTGACATGACCCGCGAAGAATGACCTGTGACTATCTGAACGAGTCCGGCATCCCAAATGTTTGCTTTCTACAATCAGTTGAGGCGGCAGTGGTCTGCGTGGCGCTCCCTTTTACCCTGTACCGTGCCTGGAGCTATCGGGAATCAAACAAGCGAGATGCGTCGCTGACGATCTTCGCTGAGACGTGCCGCAAAATTGCATTATATGGCTCTGCAATATTCACAGCTGTGAGTGCATCGCAGTTCACGATCGCAGAGATGCCTCTCATCCTCATGGCCTTGGCGGCTACTCTCCTCCACTACTCAGAGCTGCGCATCCAGCCTCAACTCGTGGCATCCACTGAATTACTGCTGTGGTGGGCAGCACAAACTGCACTGTCAATTTCTAAGTTTGCTGCTGAACCATCGTTACGTACAGGCTCGTTGAGTGTCCTCGCCGCGATTACTTGGCTGTCTGAGACTTACAGCTCTCCATGGGCTCCTCAGGGCTTTGAGGAGGCATCCGTATTTGGGCACATCAACATGTCGTTTCTGAACAATATGATTAGGGCTGCTCAGAAAAGGATTATTACTGCAGAGGACTTCGCTGGTCGTCCTGAAGGGATCGGTATGGAAACCGCTTACGCGCAGTTTCAACAGAAATTCAAACAATACCGCAGTGGTACGAGATATCGGGTTATATGGACTCTCATGACGTTTTACAAGGCACGCCTTGTTCTTCTTTTTGTTTTAGGCATTATTGTCGACCTTGTGTCATATTCGCAACCCCTCCTACTCTCGTGGTTCCTCAAAAGTCTACAAGTGGCGCGGGACACCGGCTCCATAAGATATGAGTCCATATACTTCGCATTTGGCATTGGGTTCGCGCAGCTTGTTGCAAATGCAATTAGTGGCTTGCGCCAGAACAACTCCAACGCGATGTACCTGGACACCCGTACCGCTCTCATGGAAGCTATATACCGCAAAGCGTTGAATATAACCAGCGATGCGAGATATGAATATGACACAGCCAAAATCATGAACCTGCTCAATGTCGACACCACCATGGTCCAGATGGCCTACTCCCAACTGACCGTGCTCATATCAGCGCCCATAGGATTGGTCCTGTGTACGGTACAGTTGTACCTGTTTTTGGGTAACGCCACTCTCGCCGCTGTCCCGCTATATCTTCTCTACTTGCCTTATAGTTCATGGGCCACCAAGAAGCAGCTAGGCCGGTTTCCAGAGTCTATGGCGGCCAAGGACGCTAGAGCCAAATCGACACTTAGCGTTATGCGCAACATGAAGTCACTCAAGCTATATGCATGGGAGGAGCCGTATGAAGCCCGCGTATTTGAGGACCGCAAAAAGGAGCTAAATGTCCAGCGCAAATTCTTGAAACTTCGCGTAGCGTTTCGTGAGATTACGGGTCAGCTCGACAATCTTGTCGTGACAGCCGTGTTTTTGGCGTTTCTCTACTTATCGAGCAGTCCACTAACACCCGAAATCGTGTTTCCGGCTCTTTCAATGATTTCCCTGGTATCCGAACCGCTGTTCACGTTACCGAGCGCAATTTCAGAACTCGGCGGCGCTTTTACTTCGCAGGAGCGAATCCTGCGATTTCTAGAGCAGCCGGAAGAAAAATTCGAAAACTACTATCGCAAACCCAGCATCCCTGCCAATGACTTCGAGACGCCAATGGTCGAGCTCGATCACACCAAAATAACGTGGGAAAAGGGTGAGGATTCGCCCGTAGCAGTAGCACCGCTCAGTCTTCAGTTATACCGTGGAGACCTCTGTTGCGTTCTGGGAAAAGTCGGCACAGGAAAGTCTGCGCTGCTGAAAGCCTTGTGCTCACAGTTGTTTGTGAAGGAGGGCTCGATTACAATCAGGGGCGACTTGGCCTACGCAAGTCAGGAACCCTGGCTTCAGTACCGGAGCCTCCGTGACAATGTACTGTTTGGATTGGAGTACGACGAAGAGTTCTACAAAGCGACAATCAAAAATTGTGACCTGGAGAGTGATATTGCGCTTTTCCCGGAGGGAGATCTCACCGAAATCGGCGAGAAGGGAATCAGCTTAAGTGGTGGACAGAAGGCCCGCGTTTCGCTGGCAAGGGCGGTTTATAGCCGCGCGGACATTTACGTTTTAGATGACGTTTTATCGGCTGTAGACCAGCACGTCTCGAACAAGCTGCTGAAAAATCTGTTTGCTAGCGATGGTCTTCTCGGGCCCAAGGTTGTTATCTTGGCCACGCATACGGCGAAGTCACTGAAAATTGCCAGCCATCTGATCTGCATGGCTCGTGGGGGCGATATCGTTTTTAATGGCCCGCCAGTGAACGCTAAAGCTGATGACCTTGTGAGCGCTACTGGAGAGAGCTTGAGCGCGTCTACTGTAAGTGATATGCTTCCCAACCAAGAATACGACCGACGCAAGGAAGTCATGGCTCATGACACAGTATTGGAACAACCGAAGGGCACCGTGGATCCGGGAAATCCCAACGCTACGTTTTCCCCACAGCAGTTTAGCCGAAATGAGATGCTTCCAGATGTTCCCATATTGGGCGTGTACAAACGTTATCTGACAACTGCTGGAGGTAGTGTCACGATATGCACTCTCGTATTGTTGGGTGCCGCCGTTATATCAGCCAGCCTAATCACTTTATGGCTCACTGTATGGTCGCATAAGGGCCTTTCTGGACTTCGCGACTCGCAAGCGTACGTCAAGATATTCTTGATGATTGTGCTGTCAAATGCTCTACTGAGTAGTGGATCCTACTACACGTTCTTTGGCACCATGGCATTGCGAGTGTCTCAAAGGCTTCATGACAAGATGGTGGATAATGTCGTTCATACACCCATGTCGTTTTTTGAGCGAACTCCACTGGGAGCAATCATGAGTCGCTTTACGGGCGACATCTCGTCACTCGACGAATCGCTACCGCGGACTATGTTCTTCTTCCTCAATATGCTTTTGACAACCGGCGTGAACCTTACGATTTCTGTCTTTGGGTCCCCAATCATCCTCGTTATCCTGGTACCAATGTTTTTCAAATACAACGGTTTCAGAAAAGCATTTGTGCCCGCTTCAAGACAGCTTCAGAAACTCATAAGTGCATCCCAGGGACCTCTTCTCAGTCACATAGAGGAGAGTGTGCGCGGCGTGATTACACTGAGTGCCTTCAACGCCAGGGATCAATTCATCAAGGGGTTCGAGCAACGCGGGAACTACTGGGCGCACGCGAGTTTTTTGCGCTTCTCGCTGCGGCGATGGTTAAACACTCGTATTGCCTTGATGACTGCTACGGTCGTGACCGTGAGTATGCTGTCGGTTGTGGGTCTGGTTCGGTTCACGCACCTCCCAGTTAGTGTTGCTGGTATTGTACTCCACGGTGTGCGTGTAGCTGGCTCACGGTTGTCGCGAATCATAGAGCTATGGACTCAAATTGAGGTCAGCGTCGTTGGTGTTGAGCGAGTCTTTGACTACATAGACTTACCCAACGAGGCGCCTTATCATCTTCCGCCGCCAAAGGCGCCGGAACTCAAGGCGAACTGGCCGTCGGATGGTGTGATTCAGTTCAATGATTACAGTACGAAGTACAGGCCCGATTTGGAGGATGTCCTTCACAAGATAGATCTCAAGATTCTCGAAAAAGAGAAGATCGGTGTCGTGGGACGGACTGGAGCGGGGAAAAGCACGCTCACCATGGCCCTGTTTCGAATACTCGAGGCCGCGGCGGGAAATATAGTCATTGACGACGTGAAAATTGCCAAACTTGGTCTTTTCGACCTACGAAGCCGACTATCGATTATTCCTCAAGAGGCGCAGATATTCAAGGGAACGCTGCGGCAAAACCTGGATCCGCTAAACACTTCTGATGACACAAAGCTGTGGCAGGTTCTTGATTTGTGCCATCTGAAGGGACATTTCGAGTTTGGATTGGACACAGAGATCTCGGAGGGCGGTGAAAACATTAGCCGTGGTCAAGCACAGCTCATTTGTTTAGGAAGGGCGCTTATTCGGCCGACTAAAATTCTGGTTCTAGACGAGGCTACTGCCTCAGTGGATACGAACACGGACAGCTTTGTTCAGTCGACCATTCGGCGCGAGTTCAAGGACCGCACGATCATCACGATCGCGCATCGGCTTGACACGGTCATGGACTCGGACAAGATTCTCGTGCTAAGCGAGGGACGAGTTGTCGAGTTCGACGCACCACAAAAGCTTTTAGAGCAGAAGGGCGCATTTTATGAGCTGGCCCATTCAAAGCACTAAAACGCATATTATACAAAGAGGAAAATAGATAGGTTAATTAAATAGAATGTACACGAGGCGTACGTGCAGGTTGACGAAATGCGAGCGCGAGGAAAACCTGGAGGTGAATCTCTCAACGCTTTCTTTTATTAGAGGAGACCGGCTGTGACTGGGCCTGGACGGCGGCCTGCGCAGGCTTAGACGTGACGGCCTTGGTGTAAGTAGCGACTTCGGCGTCTATAGCAGCAGCGGCAGCAGCCACATCCATACGCGACCCAACGACTGCATTGGCCAACATCTTCGCCAATTCCTGCTCAACTTCGTCAATGCTTCGCAGCTCGCCGTTCTCAATCTGAGAATATATGGTAGACAAATCGGTTGGGGAGAGCACCGCTGGGCTGTTCTCCGCGGACGCTGTCTGGAAAGGTTCCAGTGCAGGTGAGGAGCGCAGCGCATTGACGAGCGTGAGCAACGATTCATCGACACTTGGTGACGGCTCCTTTTCCGTTACTGCCGAGGCCCTCCTCTTCTGCCCGCGGGACGATTCCGGTATCTCCTTCGCGTCTGCGGTGTCGCTGGACACCCTCTCCGCAGGCGAGGCAGCCTCAACAGAAGCTGCGCGCGAGGACTGCGGTGTCGAGCGTGCGGACCGGCTGGCCCGAGAAGCGCGGGACCTTCTGCGCGCCCTAGGTGTGTCGGCTACGTCATTTTCAGGTTGATCCTCTTCCTTCGTGGATGCGGCCTGAGGCAGCTCCTGTACACGTGCTCCCGGCGTGCCTGACTTGACGCTGTCTGGAGTTTGAACGTCATCTGGTGCTGCTGATGCTTGTCTTGAGGACGCAGAGCTCTCTGCGGAATCCTCAACAGCATGCAGGCCCTCATCAGTCTTGGCCGTATCCTCCTTTGCCTGTAGCTCTCGGTCGCGTTCGTCTTGAGCCTCATCCTGACTCGGATGGGACAAAGGTATGTTATCACCAGTTTCGCTATCGGGAATATCTGCGTCCTGATTTCCAGAGCTATCAGACTCATTAGTGTCGAAGTCCGCAGAAGCACTTGCCGCGGCCTTCGGCTCCTGTTTCGAGGCTTCCGGTTCTGCGGTATGCGTAGATGAAGTTTCTACGGGCTCGTCGGAGGGCTCGTCGGAAAGAGCCTCGGCAGTGGGAGGCTTTAGTGACTCAGTGTCGGATTCCGGAACCGAGGCTGCTACAGAGTCAGACTCCGAAGCAGGCTCCGCAGTGCCGTCCGGAGCTGTGTCCGCAGCAGACTCTGCTGGCGCGTCTGATGTTGTAGTAGCAGGTATGGCTAGCGACTCGGGCTCTCTCTGCGCCGCCGCTTCAGGCTCAGAAACCGCTTCGGGAGCAGACCCAGAAGCATCATTAAGAGGCGTGGAGCCCGCCTTCTCCGACGCAGCATCAGCATCAGCAGCAGCAGCGCCGGTTGATGTATCAGTAGGCTGGGCAGACTCGCCCGCGGGCTTGTCGTCCTGGTCTGGAGAACCCTGACGAGTCGGGGTTTCAGTTGGTGTGGCTTGAGCAGAAGCGGGCTGTTGGGACTCATCGCCGCTCACTGCGGGCTGGTCTGGTGGTTTGGATGCCTCGGCGTCTTGCTCGCTTTCCGCAGACTCGACTCGGCGCTTCTTGTGCGAAACGACTGGCTCTTCGCCTTCAGCTGCCTCGGACCTCTCGCGCTTTAGGCTTTGACTGTTCTGAGACTCGCGCAAAGCGTCAAGGCCCTTACGTATGTACACGCGCACCTGGCGAAGCGCCTCTGACTTGAGGTCGCTCAGGACCACAGCGCCCTGCTTGCCAGCCATCAGGTCGCTCCAGAGCTGCGCAGCTTCATCAGACGTGAGCTCACGATGCGAATCATTGAGAGGGTGGCTCGCGTAATGCGCATTGATCTCATCGAGCGACGGCTCTGCGGAGGTCGTTGTTAGGTCGTTTTCAAAGCGTTTCAGCACGCTCTGCGCGAACATAACACTAGCCAGGTCTCTCGGATGGTCTGGCCATGCCGCGTCCACGATTGCGGGTGGCGGAGCCTGCGAAGCCTCCATTCTGCCGTCGCCTTAGCTTGCACAGGTTCGTTAAGACTGTTGGCGGTCGGCTGGCCCTAGTTTCCGACGCGCTGCTGGGCTAGGGTGGCAGTGCCGGAGACAGCTCCGTGCGCGAAGACGACTGACTAGTACTATGACCCTAGAGCTGGCGCTCGGCGAAGCGAAGTCTTGAAAAAAGGAAAGAAGTCAGCTCGACAGAAAGGGACTGCACACATAATTGTGACTGGAGGCCAGTTAGGTTGGGGCAAGTACGGCCATACTTCCCGGTAGTAATCGTTCATCATAATATCACAAAAATAAAATACTATACACATGCCGACGACGCAGCATAAATTAAACTGAGGATTACATTACTTCGCCTTGGCGCGCTGCCAATTTACTGCGCTTCCATGCCAGATACTTTGCAGAGTGGCCAAAGCCATGCGCAGGCGCTGCGCCGCGCTTCGTTTCTCCGTCCATATCGAAACGCAGCGTGGGGGGCAGCGGCTCGGCGAGCACACGGTGTGTGACGTTGATGGGACAGCTCGGGAACCATAGAGGCTGGCCGTCGCCCAATTTGGCGACGCTGGCCAGGCTGCCGGCGTCGAGGTTTTGCACGAACTGCGGAGGCAGCACATACGCAGTCGGGATTATAGGCGGTGGCTGCGGGGGCCCGTGCGGAGGCGGACCCTGTGGCCCGCCGCGGAACATAGGCGTGCTTCTGCCCAGCGGCATGCCGCGGGTCGGGAACGGGTTCGCCACACGCGGCGAGTTCATACCGGAGTCCGTCATGCCCGTGCCCATTGGGTGCATTGCCGCAGGACCACCCGGGCCGCCCATCGGGCCCACCGAAGCAGCTGCTGGCGTGCCCGCGGCTTGCGGTGGTGGTGACGGCGGCGTCGGCTCCTCTGGCGGGTCTTCGGGGTCGTATGGCCTCTTGTACACTGCACCGCGCAGCGGCGGCGCCATAGGGTCTCCCATAACCGGTTCTGGTACGGGGTCAGTCTCCTTCGCGTCTGGCGGCAGCTCATTGCGCAGCGGCGAGTAGACGCGTTTGAGCGACCGTGTTTTGCCAAACATGTCCATCGGATAGTCCGAGTTGCGGATTTCGTCGGGAATGCACGCCTTCCAAGTGCGGATCTTGTTAAAAGTCTTCTCGCCCTCGTTATACCGCGACTCGCACAAGTACACGGACCGGTGGCCAATGTCCTTGGGCCTGCCGCGTTGGTACTTTGTGATGAACATAACAAAGCATTTTTCGAGAATGTCGTCCACAAGATGGTCGCGGTACTGACCGCTTTTAACAACCTCGTTCTCCCAAAACAGCTTGTCCCACTTATGCACGGTCTGCTCGGGTCGATAGTACCAGCAGCAATTTGCCCATGTCTTGCCGCCTTCGCGCCACAGACGGAATATCTGGCCAACCGTGGGCTTGGCTGGGTCGTTCGGGTTTGAGATGTGCACCCAGTCGCCAACCTTGTATGTCTCTCCGCGGTGCTCAACGCCGTCCAGCGGCAGGCGCGCAACCTTCGAGTTAGAGTCTGGGTCTGCGTACGCCGAGTCAGGCTTCTTTTTCTCCTCTTCAGCCGCGTGCATGAGGATTTGCTGCAGCACTTCGGCGTCCTGCCAGATCGGGTGGCTTTCGTCACCGACGAACCGCTTTGCGTTGCTGAAAATAAGGTTCATGTCGGCCAGGAACTCATCCACAGAGCTGTATCCGCGGCGCTTGATGATCTTGCGCACACTGTCGATGGCAATGGGTCGTTCGATGAGCTGATGGTACTCCGGCACGAGCTTCGGGTCCGGCACCTTCTCAAATTCCACGGATAGCACGCGGCCATCGTCGGCCTTCACACGGCGCACGGCACGCAGGATCGCCTTTATGCGGTGCTCGTGCGGCTTGTCCACTGTTGGCGGCCGGCCCCGCTTCTTGCGGCCCTCCACCTCGTGTGCCTCGTCGTCGAGGTCGTCGCGCTCGCGCTTGAGGCCTGACGCACCGCCGGCCAGCGACGAAATCGAGCTCGCCGTGTCGACGGCGTCGCTGATGCTTTTGTGGCGCGTCGAGCGGCGGCGGCGCGCACTGCGCAGGCTCGCGCTGCCATCGCTCGAGTCGAGCCCGTCGTCAGGCCCGTCGAGCCGCGTCACTGGCTGTAGATTTGGGTAGTGCAGGTCGGCAGCCTGGCCCGGATACCGCTCGCGCAGCTCGGCTATCTGATCCTTAATGTACTTCTCGACGGCGTCAGCGTCGATCCAGAAGATTGTGGTGTGCTCGTTGTAGGCCTTCGCGTTCTGCGAGATCTGAGCAACATCCCGCACGAAGTCCTGTAGCGTTGGATAGTTGTTTTTGCGCAGCGCTTTGCGGATCTGCGTGAGCGACATGGGCCGGCGCATGACACTGTAGTAGTGCGTCAGCTCCTTCGGCGGCAGGTCATGGAACACTTCCCACTGCTTGCGGCCCGTCTCGTCCTTTAATTTATAGATGCCGTCGAGCACGCCCGTAGCGATCTGCGACACGCTCATGGCCGCGCTTTATGGTTGTGGTCTTCGTGGGTGGGCCTGGTGGGAATCTGGTTTTGGCCGACGTCGTGCCCACGCGCGGCTGATGAGTCAGCAACAGCCATAGCGTGGCGGGCGGTTGGGAGAAGCGCGAGGCAACAGGATACGGGGTTGGTTGTCTGTAGGCGCGAGCCAAACCTTGACCATCATCGACCGGACGACGCGCGTTGCGAGCCGTGGGGAGTTGTGTAGTTGCGTAGATGCGTGCGGTTTGAGGGCTGCGCGACGTTTTTGTGGTACTGCTCATACATTGCTGATAACATTGCCGATACCTACGTGCTTATATTGTTGTGTACATACGCATGGGTGCGCTGGGGGCAGACCTAGCATCTTTCCAGCAGCATCTTGGTTCAAGCCGGCGCGTGCTTGCGCTCGTCGGCGCAGGCCTAAGCGTGGCCTCGGGGCTGCCCACGTTCCGCGGCGGCTCTGCGAGCCTGTGGAAGCAGTATGACGCAGCCGAGCTGGCGACGCCCGAGGCGTTTGATGTGGACCCGAACCTCGTGTGGCAGTTCTACAGCCACCGACGGCGCGCGGCACTGGCCGCGGCGCCGAATGTCGGTCATATTGCCCTAGCGCGGCTCGCCGAGCGCTGGCCCGTGCCGCGGTTCCTAACGCTCACGCAGAACGTGGACGGTTTGAGCGAGCGCGCCGGCCAGGCGCCTGACTCGCTCGTGCGGCTGCACGGCGACCTATTCACGGTGAAGTGCAGCAGTTTCAGCTGCTCGTACGTGGCGCGCAACTTCGACGCTGAGCTCGGCCGCGACGCAGCGCCGCACTGCCCACGCTGCGCAGCGCTGCTGCGGCCCGGCGTTGTGTGGTTCGGCGAGTCGTTGCCCTACAGCGCCATTGTGGCCGCCGAGGCATTCGTCGAGACGGGTGAGGTGGACCTGCTGCTGTGCATCGGCATGTCGGCGCAGGTGTGGCCCGCGGCCGGGTACATAGACGAGGTCGTGCAGCGCGGCGGCAAGGTCGCTGTGTTCAATCCGGACGCCGTGACGGGCCAGCGCGCAGACTGGCTCTTTGCCGGCGGGGCCGAAGAGTGGCTGCCGCGCGCGCTCGAGCCGCTTATTGGCACGTTGGGGCCCGAGCCGAGCGGCGGCAGCGACCTCAGCGAGCTCGAGGATCTCAGCAGCGAAGACGAGAGCGACGATTCCTTGTGAGCGCGCAATAATTGAGCACCATGCTACGGAGTCCCCACACTATGCACTACTCTATTACGACTAGCGGGAGTTAGAGTAAGTACTTAGCGCTCCTCGAAGTCTGTGACAACCGCGCGCTTGCGCTTCTCGTCGGCGCGCACGTCATCAAGGTTCTCGACGCTGCGGATGTCGCCGACGATGTCGCGCGTCTTGCCGAAGTATACTTCGTGCAGCAGGCTGCGCAGCTTGCTCTCCATGTCCTCGACGAGCGTGCCAATATTGGCCACATGGTCGGCCGCCTCCTCGACGCGCATTGTGCGCTCCGTCTGACGCGTCAGGTTCCCGGACAAACCCGTGGACTTCGAGCCGATGTCGAGAATGACGGTGGACGTGAGCCGGTACGTCGCGCGCGTCTGCGTCGGCTCGAGCACCTCGAACACATGCACAGAGTCCCAGCGCGACTGCGCCTGCTCCTTCTGGAAGAGCGCAACGCCGGCAAAGCCGTCGTCCTCCTGCTCCCACAGGTAGCAGCTCGAGTGGCCACCCTCGTAGTAGAGCTCGCGGTACGTGTCGAACGCGTCGTTCGCCGTCTCCTCGAGCTTGCGCAGACCCGCGGGCAGCTCGGGCGCGTCGTCAATGGGCGGCACGTACTCGTTCGTGTACGGTGAGCGGAAGCTGTCGCCGTCGCGGTTGTAGTCGCAGCACAGGAACATCTTTTTCGTGCCCGGGCACTGCCGCAGCGTCAGCGGCTGGTCCACCGTGCTCAGCAGCTCCTCGGCCAGCTCGGGGTTCTGCTTGCACAGCGTGTTCAGGTTCGCACTGACATTTTTAGGGTCCACGCGCCGCAGCAGGTCTAGCGCCGCGTCGTACTGAGAGTCCATGCCGGCCGCTAGCGGATGTGCGTCAATGCCTGCCTACTGTGTTGTCACGCCGCGCTCGAGCCTAACCCGTGCCCACACGCAGTTGCCGTCCCTCCCCGAAACTCCCAGCCGCTTCGTGAGGCTCAGGCCCAGGGTTCGAAAGGTGTGCTCCTGCTCAGTAAGGATCCACTAAGAATGATGCGCCTGCGTGGTTTGGGATGCTGCTCCGCAAGAAATTGAAACCGTTGCCCGGCGGCGGCGGCAACCCCAGGGGACCTGCAATGCCCCGGGGCAATCACTGCAGGAGCGGACGATCATGCTAGGGGGTAGACGCTCGCCGGTACTGCGATTGTTCGCGTGGAATTTGCGAGCCGCGTGAGGCATTACGCGCGCATAATTTGCCGCGGACCCACTCAATGGCAAAGGTTTTTCGCGCACCGGTTTCCGCAAATTAGCAGCGAGCGCCGTGCATGCAGAACCCTAGATCAGGCTTTTTTCACGTCCGCCGTTTAAATGTCGCATTGATGAGTCACCACTGGCCCGGGGCCTGGGCCACTCTCAGCACCTCAAATAGCCCCCCCCGTTCTGCATCGCCCAGTTGCGATTGCCAGTTACGCACTAGACTCCAATTGCATCAGAGCAATGAAGTTCACTCAAGCTCAGGATATCGAGGACTACAAGAAGGCCCTTATGGTCGGTGCCCTGAAGGGCATTCCCGTCGGCGCTCTGTTCAGCGTCGGCGCCACGTTCGTGCTCAAGCGCCGCACAACGTTCTTCAAGAACGCCGGTGGCTACCAGAAGGGCCTTCTGTGGGTGGCCCCGTCCGTGT
Organism: Entelexis sorbosivorans; assembly: GCA_030555795.1. Taxonomy (NCBI): domain Eukaryota; kingdom Fungi; phylum Ascomycota; class Dipodascomycetes; order Dipodascales; family Trichomonascaceae; genus Entelexis; species Entelexis sorbosivorans. The sequence continues at coordinate 7,754 of JANIVK010000039.1, read as the reverse complement.
TCACGGGCATCACGTTCATGGAATCTGCTTCGCGCTCGTTTGAGGACCACGAGCGCAAGAAGCAGCACGGCATCAAGGAGGTCGGCGAGCCCCACAAGAGCGTGAGCTCGTTCGACGCCTTCTCGGACTTCTTCGGCCGGAACAAGTATAAGTTCGTCACGGCCGGCTGGGCGGCCTCTATGGCCGGCTCGTTCTACATTGTGAACCGTGACCCCTACATGACGAAGGCGCAGAAGGTTGTCCAGGCGCGTGTCTACGCTCAGGGTCTCACCGTGGCCATGCTGCTGCTCACCGTGTTCATGAGCGTCGGCCCTAAGAAGACGGAGACGGAGCTCGAGCAGGAGAAGAAGACGGTCGCGTCGCACAGCTGGGAGCGCGACATCGGCTTCGTGCAGTCCGCGAACCACCCCGTCAGCGCATCTAATTCGGACGCAGACTCGACGCGGCGCGCGGCTGGCCTCGCCGAGAAGAAGAAGGAGGCCAAGCAGGCCGACGCAGACAAGAAGACCGGCACTGACCAGGCCCTGCAGGACAGCAAACAGGGCGGCGACGCGCCGGCTAAGAGCGCACCGCAGGATAAGGCCGCGCCGAAGCCCGCTGCCCAGGACAAGCAGCCTGAGCCCGTGAGCAGCTAAAACCAGTACATAGTAAACCGCGCGACCCGTAGACATAGAAACAGGCCGTGTCGTAACAGTCATATATATATATAGGACGGAATCTTAATGCTAATGACCTTTTCTTGCTAGTTTTGTTGTGCGAGGCACGCGGCGTAGGAGCAGCAGCAGCGCCTGTGATTTCATAGCTCATAACTCTTCGAGGTCGGCAAACCCGCTGCCTTCGCCATCGACGAGCCACGCACTGCCGCCCCACACGCTGAGCACGACCGGCAGCAGCGCCAGCGAGTGGAGCGTGGCGCTGATGACGAGGGCCAGCCACATGCGGAAGTAGTACACGTTGAAGATGCGGCTGTGCGCGAACGCAAGCACGCACACGCCGAGCAGCTTCGTGAGCGCGACGCCGCCGAACACGGAGCCGCCCGTGCCGGCCAGCGCGTTGTAGGCGCGGTCAACCTTTGTGTACCCGCGGATGCCAATGGCGCCGACGCGCGGCACGAACGTGTACGACCGCGCAATGTGGATGCAGAACTCGACGCCAATGCCGACGCAGATGACGAGGTTTACGAGGCTCAGCGCGTTCAGGCTCACGCCGAACGCGTACATGAGCCCGCATACGTTCAGCACGAGCGACGCAACGACGCCCGTGACAATGAGCGACGTGCGCAGATTGCCCAGAAACAGCCAGCTCAGGCAGCACGTCACACCCAGCGCCGCCGCAATGAGCCATACGGACTCCTGCACAATTGTCGCGTACTGGGCAAAAAACGGGTAGAACACGGAATACGGGAACACATCGAGACCCGTCTCGGCGGCAATGCGCTCGGCAATGTCCCGCGCCGCCGCGTACGCATCTATATAGTCCTGCTGCGACCGCAGCGGCACATGCATGGCTCTAAAGTGCGACGCCGTTACGCGGCCCTTGCCATCCTGGCTCACGGATGCGCTGTACGGCGCCTTGCCCGCGAGCGGGCAGCGATCTGAGGGCTGGCTCAGCCACTTGTCTAGATACCGCGTAAACTCTTTGCCCTCAGGAAACCCGGTCATGTTGAAGCTCCAGGGCTTGTCCTCATAACACACGTGTTTAGACCCGGCCGGGTCGAGGCAGCACTGGTCGAGCGCCGGGTTCAGCCACTGCAGAAAGTCGTCGAGCCAGCTCGCCGGCGATGTGGCCAGAAATGACACGTCGGGGCGCTTGCGCTCAGCCTCCAAGATGTTAACGAGCGAGTTTGTCTCGCAGGTCGAGAAGCGGCTGCACAGCTGCTGCTGCATGGGCCGCTCCTCGACGCCGCTGTCGGCAACCACAAAGTACGTCGGCGGGCCAACGCCAAGGTATGCATACACGTCAGAGAAGTACGGTACGAGGAACGAGTCCTTCGGCACGGCGAGCCGCTGGTCGAGCCCAAGGCTCACCTGGGGCAGCACCCACAGCGATGCGGCCAGCCACAGCACGAAAAAGCACACTGTGCTCTGCTTGAACCGTTTACCAAGCAGTAGCGGCGTGTACTCTGTGCCAATGAGGAACGAGAAGCGCCGCGCGTCAAGCTGGTGGCCCGCCGCCTGCGCACGCGGGCTGCTTGCCGTGGCCGCCGGAGTGTCGGCTTGGTTATGAGGCGGCGACTCGTGGTCGCCGCTGCCGGGCAAGTGTACAGATATGATGGGCGAGCTCGGTGAGGCGTCGTAGGGCCCGCCCTCCACGCGCTTTTTATGCAGCGTCAGCAGCGCCACAAACATAGTGAGCTGCAGCACTGAGTTGATGACGATGGCCGCGCAGGCGAACACGGCAAAGTTGTGCACGGCCGGCATCTGCACGAAGGCGGCAATGCCGAGCGCAGCCGCCTCGCACGACGTGCTCAGCAAAATTGACGGCCCAATGCTGCCCACGGCCTTCGAGACCTGGTCCTCGACGGTGAGGCTGGCCGGACTCACTTGCACGACGAGCGACAGCTGGTGCACGAGCAGGAAAATGTTGTCGACGCCAATGGCCAGGGCCAAGAACGGGATGACCTCCGTGATGACGAGCGTCAGCTTGTAGCCGAGCATGCTGAGTAGCCCCACGGCAGACACGACAGAGCACAGCACGACGCAAATGCCGACAAGGCCGAGCCAAACGCTGTCCCCCAGGGCCAGCGTCACATACGCGAACATAAGCGAGTAGCTGAGCAGCACAATCTTCGCGTCGGTGCGGCCCGACTTGCTGAGCTCACGCTCGAGGCTGCTCTCCACGTTAAAGCTGAGGCGCAGGCCACGCTCGGCCGCCTCGGCCGCCACAGTGTCGTGTAAAAAGGACTCAACAAGTACCTCCCACTCGCGCACGCGGTCCTGGTAGATGTACGACTCCGAGTTCTGCAAAACCCACGTCGTGACGAGGGCCTGCGACTCCCAGATGTTGCCCGACGGCGTCGTGCCAAACACGAGGTTCGGGTCGATGGGCTGCTGGAACGAGGGCAGACAAGTGACGGGCTCCTTTGCGCAGCGCTGCAGCTTTTGTTTCCAGGCCGGCGAGTTTGCCACGCGGTACTGCGTGACGCTTTCGACGACGCAGCTGTCGCCGACGGGCTTCAGACAGAACGAGTCCAGGGAATCGAGAAGCACGGGTGTACGCAGCGCGGCAACGCGCTTTTCGACGGACGCGAGCCAGTCCAGCACGGCATAGTCCTGCAGCACAGGCCCCGTCTCGTTCACGACAAACAGCTGGTTCGTGCGGTAGAACCCGCCGAACTGCGCGTCAAAAAACTCCTTCTCAATGGCCTCACGGCTCTGCGGCGCGACCCACAGCTTCGTCGGGTTCGTCTCGAGCTGCATGCCGACAATGCCGAGGGACGAGCAGAGGACAAACAGGATGCACACAGTGATCACCATGTACGGAAAGCGCGCACAGAACGCGGCGAGGCGCGACATGTACGTGGAGAGCCAGCTGTTGAACGGGTACGTGCGCAGGTTCAGGTTGCCGAGCTCCCACGAGGGCAGCACGAATGGGTCGTCCTCGCCCTGCTCGTCGTCGTGGATGAGGCGCTGGATCTCGAGCGCCGACTGCTTGCGCTGCGTCTTCTTGACCTGCACCCAGACGAGGGCGCAGCCGAAGATGAACGCCAGATAGCTGAGCACGAGCGCCACCGAGACGCACCGGAAGGGCCCGAGGCGGCACACGTGGTGCGGCGGCGCGTCGTCGAGGGCCGGGCACGCGTCCTCGCAGTCTATGCAGGAGCACTTTTTAGCACCGCTCGCGCAGGACCACGGCTCGGTCTCGTTCTGGCGGGCCATGCCCGCGCCAAGCTGCGCATCGTTCCAGGGGAAGTTTATTTGGAACAGAGACCCACCGAGCATGGGCTTTTCCTCACCGAGGAATGCGAAGAACTGCGAGTAGTTCTGGGCGCCGCCGCCGACGAGGTCCATGGCCCGGCCGTTTGTAGCGCTGAATTTCACATTGCTGCACGAGTCGTACGCGTTGGCCGCGAGCTGCAGGTCGAGGAAGTAGTTCACCTCCTTCGGCACGGTGCCTCCCTGCAGCGTTTTCTGCGTGCGCAGCACGTCGACGTACTGCGCCTGGTGCGGCGAGCAGGTGAAGCGGCAGAATACGTCGACGAAGTTCTGTTCGCAGGCGGGGCAGCTGCCGAGGAGCGGGCCTACGCGCTTCAGGTTCTCGACGAGCTGCTCGACCTGGCTGGCGGCACAGCACACGAGGCCGTCGGCCACGTCGGCGCCGCACAGCCCGGCGAGCCGCGCGCGCACATCCGCGTCCTGCAGGGGCTGCGGCGGCGTGTTGTCGACGGCGCAGGGCAGCGGGCTGCCGAACCGCGAGAGCGTGCCGCAGGTGTCGTAGAGCACGCACTGGGCCGCCGCGGCCGCCAGGAGCCAGGGTGCAAGTATGAGCATGTGCCAATGGACGCGGCGCAGGATAGCTGGGGCGGACGGAAGACAGCGCAGGACGCCGGGGCCAGTAGCTCGGTTAGGGGTGTGGCGGGCAGGGCAAGGAGTTGCTCTGCGAACCGAGCGGTAAGGTTGTGTGGACGCGCCTAGCTTTAATTCCGGGCTGCGGCTGCCAGCCCGCGTGCGGCCTGGCGCCTTACTGCAATAGTTAGGTTCTTAAATCAACAGTGCTTTAGATTTACCTTGCGTGCCACTCGGCACTTGCCCTGCAGTGGGCCTCGTGGCATATGTTTTAGTAGCCGCTACGACTAGCGCCTTGCCGCGGCGCCTTGCCGCGGCGCCGAACTATGCCTGTCGGCTATGGAACTACGCTGAATTTGTATACGGTGCTCAAAGCGACAGGCGGCTTGCCGTAAAAGCAGCCGCGTGCAGCGGCCGCGCGGCGCCTGCGTCCAGCTCGAAACACGCCTGCCCTTTCCCTGGCTCGCAGTAGTCTCCTCACTTACTTACTAGCTAAATTAAGCGCCTACCCCAAGCGGGAATCCACGCTCGTGCGAAAAAGGCGCGCTGCTGCTCGCTGCTCCGGGGCCCAATGCTGAAGAGCAATGTGGCGTGGATGATGGCGAAGGACCAGCCGCGTCCGGACGAGTTCGTGATGGAGTACCAGGTCGAGCACGAGCGCGGGTTCCTGCTGTTTGGCGCGAGCCGGTTCAGCGCGAACGCACTGTTCCCGCTCGACCCGAGCCACTTCACGACGCGCACAAACGAGCCGCTTGGCGCGCGCCTGCTCGACATGGAGGTGCCGGACGACTCGTGGGTCTGGGTGTGGTCGCGCTGGTACGTGGACATGACGTCGAGCGTCGACGACCAGGGCTGGCGCTACAGCTGGCGCTTCGGCAGCAAGACGTGGAGCGACCGGCACCGGTTCGGCCGGGCGTTTGTGCGGCAGCGGCAGTGGATGCGGCCGCGCGCGAAGCGCAGCCTCATTGAGGGCTTTTCCCGCGCCAGCGCCAGCGCCGAGCCATCGGCGACGAGCGCGCAGGAGGAGGAGGAGAAGGAGGTGGCCGAGAAGCGGATTCTCGCGTACTTCAAGGCGTGCCGCAACGACCGCGAGACCGTGAACGCCATCGTCGAGTACGTGGCCACGCACGAGGACGAGCTGCCGCTGCTCATGCGCCTGAAGGAGGCGATTGAGAACCTGCTTGTGTTCGACATCAGCCGCAACACGCTGCACGACAAGCTGGCGAAGTCGAACAGCGAGGCGTGCCAGCGGTTTCTGCTGGCGCCGTCGACGGTGTGGCGCGAGCAAGTGCTGCTGCACGGCGAGCCGAACACGGACACGGTCGACCACGAGGAGGATGCCGAGCAGGCGGCCGGCGACGCCGAGGAATCGGTTGAATAAATATACACACTTTTACGGACAGCTTACGAGGCAAGCGGCGGGCGGCCGCGACGCCTGCTCAGCGCGCCTCGAACTGGATGGTGCGGCGGCTGCGCTCCTTGTACAGCACGCGGTGGCCGCAATCCTTGCATCGCACGGGCTCGCTCCGCTGCAGCACCATATGCGCGGCGCAGCTGGCGCACAAATACAGCGCGCCATTTTGCCGCGGCGCTGCTGCGCTGGGAGGCACAAAAGTATCGCGATTCATGGCGGGTGGCAGTGTAGTAGCAGGCGCGGGCCGGCGCTCGAAAATATTAGCGCCGCGGCATACGGTCAGCGGCCAGCCGCCACACAGTCACGTGGCGGTGATTCCGGCGCCGGGTCGACGCTGCGCGCGCGGCCGCGCGCGCCAGCACTGCGCACCCGCTGCTTGCAGCACAGTTCTTTTTCTGCACAATTATTCGTTAATTCTCTTCTATAGATGCAGACGTGTATTATATGCTACGTGGTAGCGACTGCTCTCGTGCCGGCCCGGCCCGGCCCTGCTTTGGAGCTGCTGGAAGGCTGCTTTGAATTTCTTTTTTTTTGTCTTTTCTTACGGGTTTTCCCTCTCATGAAGTATCAATTTAATTGCCTAGCCATTGTTCCTCATCTACGCGTCGGCGGTGCGCTGGCGCAGCAGCGTCCGGCCGCGCGCGCGGCTCGTGCCACATGATATTCGTGGCGCGCGCCCCAGCTTGGGCCCTACATATATGGACAGCGCGGACCGCAGCGGTTCAGACAGGGACGCGGCGACGGACGGCTCCGAAAGCGGGCCGACCGCCGAGGACTCGGGCGGAGAGGACGACGTCTTCTCGGATCTCGAGTATAGCCGCGTGATCCCGACGCCGGCGTCGCAGCGCGCCGGCCGCGCGCGCACGCGCAGCACACCGAAGACGCCACGGCGCGGCGCGCGCGATTCGAACAACGAGACGCCCGTGGCGGCGCGGCAGCCCACATACAGCCAGCTCCTCGACGCGGCGTACTACAACGGCAATGCCGACGGCAATGGCGACTCGGCGCCAGAGACGCAGACGCAGAAGGTGCTGCCCGTGACGGCGACACAGCTGCAGGAGTTGGGCCTCGGATTTGCCGGCACGCCGGCGTCGCCGCACATCCCGGACACGTCGCTGCCGTCGCAGGAGCTCGGCGTCGAGCCCGACGACGCGACCGCGCGCAGCCGCGGCGCCACGCCCGACGCGGATGAGCAGGAGGAGAAGGCGGAGGCGGAGGCGGCGGAGGCTCTGCCCGGGCTAATTGAGAGCGACGACGAGCGCGTGTCGAGCGGCAGCGAGGAGCTCGGCACGCCGCGCGTCGCGCAGCTCGGCACGGCGTCCTACGGCTCGGGCGGCGTTGTCGACGAGACGCCGCTGCGCTACGAGCCGTTCAGCGTGCCGCCGCACGTCTACGTGCTGTGCCTGTGGCAGCGTAAGTGGTACCCGGCGCGGGCCGAGCGCGCCGACTACGAGGCGGCACAGCTCGGCCCGCGCGTCGCGTCCGTGACGTTTGCCGACGCGACTACGGCCCGCACGGACCTGTCGCAGGCGACGGAGTTCGACTTGCAGGTCGGCGACCGCGTGCAGGTCGAGGCCGACGCGTACAAGGGCAAGAAGTTCGAGGTCGTGCATCTCATTGCCGACGACAGCGTGACGGGCCGCATCCGCACGACGAGCGGCCACTCCGCCGCGCGTCTGCGCGTGCTCACGCCACTGATGACCTCGGCGTCGGCCGCGCTTGTTGTCGTCGAGGTTGGCGACGTGTCGCTCACGCGCAGCGACCACGAGCGCTGGCTCGCTTTAAGACATAGTCTGAACAATTTAATAAAATAATTCATTTTATTTTATTAATAT